>JAJMBF010000028.1:4708-106832 GCA_030565165.1 Nematodospora valgi
TCTAAACCAACGGCTTTGAATATGGTCGTACTGTAATAAAAGAAATAATTATCACCAGTTAACTGTTGTAATGATTGTAACATAGCACCGACCACAACTCTTTCAAAAATTCTTGGTTTACCAGTGATTAATGAAGCCCAAGATCCACTACCTGCTAATCGTTCTCTCTCAACACCTGCTTGAATAAGTTGAAGTTCTTGGTATAACGCTGGATCTTCTGGTGAAACTTTATTGACTCTTGACAAAGCGACTTTAGCATCCTCAATCCTGTCTTCACCAACAAGATAACGTGGAGATTCTGGCATACGGACCATACCACCAACTAAAAATAAAGCCCAGGCAAAACACAAACCCAATGGAATTCTCCATTGTCTTGAGTCTGTATAAGTCCTAGTACCATAGATAGTACAATATCCTAAAAATATACCTAGAGTAATCATTAATTGGAAACAAAACACCAATGTACCTCTTAAATGTTTCGGAGAAACTTCTGAAATGAATAATGGACATAAAACCGATAAACAACCAACAGCAATACCAGAGAAAATTCTACCAATCATAACTTGGTACCATTTGTGTGAAGATGAAATTTGGACGATAATACCTACGACGTAGATAACCATTGAAACCATGATACCTATTCTACGACCATATAAATCACCGAGCTTTGATAAGAAAATAGCACCTAGAGCACAACCTGCATTGAACAAACCAATCATTAAACCGGTCCTGGCATTTGAAAAATAATATTCTCCATCAGAATTACGTTGACCGAATCTTCTTTTGAAATCTGTCATGTTAATGAAACCAGAGATGGTACCTGTATCGAAACCGAATACAAAGCCACCAAAAGCAATAAGAACACACATAATAATTATCGGTATGTAAGTTGATAATGGCATATTACCTATTGCTTTGGGCTCTTGTGGTTGCTCGGTTTTTTCTTCATACTTTGTTTGTAACCCATTAACATCCTCAGTAGATGCGCTTGAATTGGCTTCTTGTGACATTTTATTGATGACCTTTATTCAAATAAGATTTACCTAGGGATTTCATGTCTATTTATACTTATTTAATTCATTGCTCTAATCGGGAAACTTGGGTGGATTTGGGGGGGCGGAACACCAAGCGCTTTAGTTTTTGTTTCGATAGTTTTGGTTCAAATGGTCAAATCTTTATCGCCATGCATATGGTTTAATATGGTTAATCCGGTCGGAAAAAATTCTACTGGGCCATTTGAATTTTACTAACCAATTTAAAATTTTGTAAAGACTTACAAATAAGAATTTGAGCAAAAAAAAGAAGATGTCTAAATCGGTTTGACAGGCATAGAATCTGCTTTTAGAGAACTATTGTAGGTAGTCTAAAATTAGAGTTTCATTAAATTGCTCTAGAATAGAATCTGTAGCCGTTGTATGATTCTTTCTTTTCCATATCTTCGAATTTAATTGTGTTTGTCATTCCTGCTAACCCACTTAAAGTAGAACAAATAAACTCTTTGTTCTAGCGACTATTGTTTTCACATCATATTCCGAGTGTTCCCAAAAAAATAAATACCTCAATCACCGGATGCACTGGTAAAATTTATGCAATGCTGATCCCTACCTTGCATCACACAAACCTATATGTTATTTTTCAGCTTTCCCTAAGGAATCGATTGTTGGGGTGTAAGGAGAGAAATGGAAGTGAAGGCTTGTATATGAAAAGGAACGTGTACGAGTCCTCAAAAAAAATTGCCTAAAACTACTAAAACAAAAGTAATTTGGAAATTGTGATAGAACTGATTCAGAGCCTGGGATATCATCAAGGATGACAACATCATCCAATCTTCCTTATGGTGATGGGTCGCATAAAATATTTGGAATGGAAAATTTTGGAAATACTTGTTATTGTAATTCAATTCTACAATGCTTGTATTATACAGAGAACTTCAGAAAGCAATTAGTACTACATAAGCAAACAAAACATGATCCCAAATTGGTTGTAAATGGAGTCCGGTCACACGGCTTTACCGTGAAGTATGAACAATTGATGCAAAAAAGATTAAGAGAACAAGGTAAAACTACAATACCTGCCAGTACACCAGAAGAACGACCAAAGCTGAATAGGAAAGGCTCCTTATTCGGTATTAAATTTAGTTCTTCAAATATCTCCGCAATTATAGTCGAGTCAAAGAATAATTATATTAAAGAAGCCAGACACTGTGATGCCCTTTCTCTAGAGCAAAGAATTAAGATTAGCAAATCACATGAATTTCAGAAATTAGATGTGTTAATAACTCGACCAACAAATCAGATAGTAAAACCCAGCAATACAAATGATTATTCCCAAAGCTCATCAATGCTATTGAATGATCAACCACAGCAAGCAACTCAGGAAGGATCAATCAACATGAGCTCTAGTGCGATTATAGTTGGAATACCTAAGCCGGAAACCAACTTGATGAATCCCATAAATCCATTCAATGCCAATCCAAATGCTGATCAAAGAAAGCGATCTGCATTGA
Organism: Nematodospora valgi; assembly: GCA_030565165.1. NCBI lineage: Eukaryota > Fungi > Ascomycota > Pichiomycetes > Serinales > Debaryomycetaceae > Nematodospora > Nematodospora valgi. Next base: position 7,215 of record JAJMBF010000028.1, read on the forward strand.
TCAATGGTCCAATAATCAATCTAGATACATCACTACAGTTGCCAAGTGAACAAAGTAAGGACAGTATGTTATTATATGCGTTGAAAGATTTATTTGAAAGTATGATTGAGAATAAGTCAACTATTGGTGTAGTTTCACCAAACCATTTTATTCAGAAATTGAAAGAGAAAAACTTTTTATTCCGTCAAAACAATATGCATCATGATGCTCATGAATTCTTCAATTACCTAATTAATGAAATTATTGAAAGTTTGAATAAAGAAATTGGTATTGAAAATAATTGGTGTAATGAAATATTTCAAGGTTTAATCACCAATGAAACCAAATGTCTATCATGTGAAACAGTAACTTCAAAACATGAGTCTTTCCTTGATTTGTCTATAGATATACCACCCGGGGAAAGTGCTTATTCATTGAATTTTTCTTTGAATAATTTTTCCAAGATGGAAACATTAACAAATCAAAATAAATTTTATTGTAATACATGTTCAGCTTTACAGGAAGCGGTTAAAACCATCAAATTGAAAAAGTTACCACAAGTTTTGGTTATCAATCTCAAGAGATTCAAATACGATGAAAAAATGGACAAAATGGTAAAATTATTTGATTCAATAAGTTACCCATTCAAATTACGATTATTCAATACCACTGATGAACAACAACAAGATCTACTATATGAATTATACGCGCTAGTTATACACATCGGAGGTGGACCAATGCATGGACATTATGTATCTATATGCAAGATTAAGGCAGGATTGTGGCTATTGTTCGATGATGAAACTGTCGAACTAGTTGAGGATTCGTATGTAATGAGATTTTTTGGCAATGGCCCTGGACTAGCAAGTGCGTATATTCTCTTTTATTCGAAATGTAAAGAAGAAGAAGAAGAGACATTTGGATTTGATCCGAAATCAATTTATGTCGGAGATGACTACTCAATTTGCCAAACAATTGAAATTGACAATGAATCAAAGACAACCGCCTCGGAGTTGGATACCAGATCAGAATCTTCCTCAATAACTTCATTGAACGTTGTAGAGGCAAAAAAGCCCGGAATGTTCAAAAATTTCAAATTTGAAAAGGAAGAAAATCAACCACCTTCATTGTCAAGAAGCAATAGCAACAAAGATAATACAAGCTGCGATGTCAACGATGATAGTGTAGAGTCCAATTGTAAGGAAGCTAAAGAAAAGAAATCGTGGGTTGGAAGCTTAAAACGCAAGACAGAAACCATCTCCAATAGTGTAGAAAGAAAACCCTCAATTGGTACTAATTCCACGAATCAACAGCAGAGGAGAAAAAGTATATTTGGGTTCAAGAGAAAGTGATAGTGGTAGTATTGGTGTATGGATGTCACAACTGAGAAGACTCCGATATATCACATCATCTATAATTTCGTCGTTACTGTTAAGTTCAGCATTATATATTACACTATTTCGATAGCTACTGCTCTTTCTAAACATCAATTACTAGCATAGACCATGGCTACTACTGTGTCACCCACTCTTGTTACCACTCCTACTTCTAAATTGATAACACTTGCCGCTGGCTGTTTCTGGGGTGTGGAAAAAGTGTTCAAAAATCAATTTGTCAACAAGGGACTAATTGACTTGAAAGTGGGCTACGCAAATGGTGTTCCAACTATTGGTGATGTAAATTATGAGAAAGTATGTAATGGAGCCACTAACTTTGTTGAGAGTGTTCAATTGTCTTACGAACCAGCAAAATTATCCTTGGATGAGATATTGGATATATTTTTCAGGATGCATGATCCAACAACCGTAAACTCTCAAGGTAAAGATCAAGGAACACAATATAGATCTGCTATATTAACTCATGTGGACGAAGATAATACTATCGCGTGGAAATTGAAAGACATTTATCAAAAGAATTGGTATCCTAATGACCAGATAGTTACAATAGTAGAACCAATCAAGATATGGTATGATGCTGAAGACTACCATCAACAATATTTGGAAAGAAATCCCGGGGGATACGAATGTTCAACTCATTTTATAAGAACTAAACCAAAGGTTTAATCCTTAGGTATCTCTTTTAATGTACGGTTAGTTTATATTCTGGTGTGTTATTTTCTTGCGCATAAGCCAAAAAAGTAAAATTCGAATTACTCTTGATCACAACTATCATAGTTAAATATGTCTCTTTGGGTAGATGAGTATCGTCCGAAGACTTTATCTCAATTATCTTATCATGATTCGATAACTAAAAGTCTTAGGGCCTTATCAAAATCAGGCGATTTCCCACATCTATTGATTTATGGCCCTAGTGGGGCAGGTAAGAAGACTAGAATTTATTGTACATTGAATGAAATATTTGGATCACAAGTTGAAAGATTGAAAATCGACGTTAAAACTTTTGTCACCTCATCAAATCGAAAGTTGGAGTTCAATGTGTTGAGCTCCCCGTACCATTTAGAAATCACTCCTTCTGATATGGGGAACAATGATCGTGTTGTTATTCAAGATTTATTGAAAGAGGTTGCATCGACCGAACAAGTGGATTTCGGTAATCAAACAAAGAAGCATAGATTTAAAATAGTCATAATCAATGAAGCTGATTCATTAAGTAGAGATGCACAAGCAGCATTAAGAAGAACGATGGAAAAATACTCATCAAATATTAGATTAATTTTGGTTTGTAATTCGATTTCAAATATTATCGCTCCAATCAAGTCAAGAACTTTATTAGTGAGAATTCCGAGCCCCACTATTGAAGATATAGCTAGCACACTAAGTACAATTGCCGATAGAGAAGCTGTCAAGTTTTCATCATCAAATGAGGTGGAATTGAATAAATTCTACTCTGATATTTCTCTCACAAGTAATAGAAATTTAAGAAGGGCATTGTTGAGTTTCGAAACTTTATGTATGCAAAATGAGACTCTTAATTTAAAGGGAAATTTATCAGTTATCAACCTCGATTGGGAAGATATAATAAGAAACATGGCAACAACTATAAGAAACAATCGGAATGTTGCAAGTTTGGCTAAAATAAGAGTGGTTTTATATGAGTTATTATCACATTGTATACCAGCAAGGACGATATTGAAAACCTTACTATTTGATTTGATCAAAATCACAAATCAAACTGCTGTAGTCCAAGAATTGGTAAATTTGGCATCAGTATTTGATGAGAGATTAAGCTTAGGTCTGAAAAGTATTTTTCATTTAGAAGGTTTTGTAGCTAAGTCTATGGTTGTCATTGACGAGCACAGTTAAAAATATACACAAAAACATTATCTACCAACTCTAACGTTGAACTTTATGATCATCGCCCTTAACGTCCCGGAACTCCTTTTTTGTCTGAGCCGGTCCTACAATATCTTCATAAGATGGCAAACAATCGGCAGTCAATAACGTAGAATCATCATTCTGATCGTGGTGATTAGGATGTTGGTCTTGCTGTGGTTGATAATGCTGATGCAGTTCTGCTTCCACTTCAGCAGGTATTTGATTTTCTTCATCTCCAAGTAATCTGCCATGATCTTCAACACCTTGTTGAGGAAACTCGATACACAAGAAATAATAAACCGCAAAGATAGCACCAGGGATATGACCGATTAAAGTCAAGATAACGGAAATTAAAAATTCTTTGTTAAATATAGAATATTTCTTAGCCAAGAATATGGACAACGGTGGTAAAATTATTGCGGTGACAATTAATATGAACTGTTCTTGTTGAGATGGAGCTGCCATTTCGATCGAAGAGGCGAGTTTTTAGATAAAAAATGATAGAAAAGTAGTATTTGGTTTTGAAACTCCTTTTCATAGCTAGAGCTTTTTTTGGTGATGTATTCCCTGCGCCACTTGGAAAATCGTTATTAATTATCAAATGGTATGCTTAGATACTGTTTATCAACTAACATGCTGAAAGAGCCATATGCTAAGCTTATATTTGCTCTATTATCGATAATTTGTTTGGTAAGACTTGCTATATTGAAAGATTTACATTATTCAGAGCAACTTTTGTCAGATACCTCTAAAACAAATCAACGGCGACAATCTTGAGACGTGTTTGACAGCATGTAGCTTTTGCTTTCACTATTCCATGAGCTTCACAAACTTGGGGTTGCATTCAGTGCGCTTTGATCTAGTACCTCTGTTGCAACAAGCGTGATACGGTTCGTTGATTATGTGAGTTCACAACAAGCCGCATTGTCATCAAAAAAAATTGTACAGATATGTTGATGGAAACGAAAGAAAAATCATCTATAACTTACTAAAAGATAGTGACACTTTGATCGCTCAACGATGGATTTTATAAAAAAACAGATATGGGGACCTGACCCCAAGGAGCAGGTATGTATGATGATTATTTCTGATGGATGATTATTTTACTGACACTTTATTAGATGAGAAAAATCAATCAATTACTTCGAAAGAATAAACGAGAGCTAAATAAAACATTAAATCAATTAGAGCCATTGAAGAAGAAGACTGAAGGATTAATCAAAAAAGCAGCGAAAGACAAGGATTATAAGTCTGCAAGATTATATGCCAAAGAGCTTATAAACATCAATAGACAATACAATAAATTGTATACTTCCAGTACCAGAATAGATTCAATAACAATGTCCATTAATGAACAGTGGCAAATGAATAAATTAACTAAATCAATGCACTCACTGACATCAATTATGAAAGACGTAAATCAATTGATTCATGTGGGGGCGGTGCTGCAAACTATGCAGGAGTTATCTAAAGAGCTATTGAAAGCTGGAATCATAAACGAAATGATGGATGATATGATTGATCTTGATTATGAAGGAGATGAGGAATTGGAATCCGAATCTCAGGACGAAGTGAATAAGATTATTGCTAGTTTGACTGAGGACAAATTCGCTAAGATTGAAAATGAAATTCCAACCACGGCATTTGAAGAACCAGAAGTTCAGACACCGATCGAAGATGAAGAGGATGAACTCGCTCTAGACGAGATGAGGCAGAGGTTGAAAGCATTACAATAAATAATATATTAAAATATACAAAAAAGTGCAAGAAATAAGCTCCATAAACTACGAACTTTATACCCAGACGATTCCCATTCAGCTTCATTTCCCTGTTGGATAATCCTATATAAGGAAGTGGAATGGATAGAAGTTTTGTTAATATATGATTGCTTTTCGAAATGATAAGCACTAACATTTTCAGCAAATAAATTATGGGTATCAGGTACAGCCCTTGAAACCATTAAAGAGGTTGGGATCAATACTTTTTTATTTGATTGACTTTGCTGACTTAAATGACTGTTGTCTGAAAGTATGCCAAACTTTTTATTCTTCTTATCCTTTTTTTTCATAAGTTTTTTATTTACTTTCTTCTCCAAATAAACACCGGCATTAACTTCCCATTTTGGTTTCAATTTACCTTTCTTTTTCAAGGCATCGAATTCAGAAGTACTATTGGAAGTGATAAGGGAGTCTAAAGAAATAGTTTTGTTCTGTGATGGATTTTCATGAGACATATCAAAAACTTGATTGAAAAATGCTAGATCTTCAACATCATGAGAATGTAGACCCTGTTTGGGAGAATTGGATGATACAACAGCAAATGTTAATAGCCAAAGCAATAGAATTAGTTTGAACATAGAAAAGATGTCTTTGATGAATTTATTGGCAAATAAACACAAACAAAATTGCAAAAAAACCAATGATACAAAAATGATTACTCGATATTTCGCAATCGAAATTTTATATTTCTTACAACATACTACTACAAATATTACCATCTAGACTTAGGGGCACTATAGAAATGTGTATATTGTACAAAAGTATGTAATCCCAATATAAAGCACTTTGTAGATCACTGGATTCTTAGATGAACCAGATACACAACAGGTCTCAGACAGAGACGAGTGTGATAAATTGTAACTTTTAGCGGAAACGATTTCTGAAGAAGGGACAACTACTCTTTGATCAGTCAAATTAAGGGAATATGGTCTGAACCAATGCTTTTTATCTTCATAATCGGACCAATCGTCATCAGTACAACTTTTATCTTCATAGTACTCTTCAATATAACCCTCGTTTACTTCTTTATTCAAATAGACACCAGCACCAATATGCCATTTTGGGATACCACCTTGTGCAACGAAGTCGGTATTATTACTATTCAAATCTCTTTTTCTTTTATTATGAATGCTTTGTTCCCAATTGGAAGGATCAACTACTTGGTTGAAAAAAGTCAAATCGGCCAAATCATTAACAGGTAGATTTTCTCTAATTTGAGGAATAGGAGCAATAATAAAAGGAATTGAGATTAGTGACCAAAGCAAAGGGAATAGCTTGAACATTTTTTGTAGTTATTCATTTACACAGAAATTTGTTAAAAGTTCAGGACAAAAGTATTTGTGTTTGTTTCCTATTTTTCACTTTTCGCAGCCAAAAAACACAAAAAATATCTAGTATACGTAATATTCACTGACTCATATACAAACTATACCAAAAATACAGCTCCATATTCTTGAGGCATGAGATTCATCAAAAAGATCATAAAAGTCATAATTATAAATAACGGATGTAGACATGATCTTGGCAGGAGATCGAGCTTCACCAGTGTAGTTATTGTGAACTATGGAATTGTCTTCACCTTTTGCTCTATATTCTTCAACGTAACTTATAATTTCGTCTGCCCCGCCTCTACCAGTCTCTTCAGTATAATTATCTATCTCTAGTCGTTCTTTTTTGAGTTCATTAATACGTTTTTTGGAATTTATTTCATTCAAGTCAATGTCATACCCACCACTCTTGCTATAGTCGATAAATAAATTATGAAAGTTAGCACTTGCTCTTGTGACTAACATAGAAGTAGAAACAACAGGAATTCTGTGTTCATCCAACATATCATTAGTGTCCATCTTCAAAAACCATAATTTACTTTCATCATCACTTGACCAGTCTTAACTCCAGTCACTTGAGTAATCCCAATCGCTCGACGATGAGCTGTCTGTCCAATATGAACCTGCTTTCTTGTATTTTAATGCCTTCCTCCTTCTTGAAGAAGGCCTCTTCTTAAACTTATTAGTTTGACAGCTTTGATATCCAGTATCTTTTTCTTTGTTGGCAAATACTCCTGTACTGAGCGTCCAACGGGGGACTTTACCCTGCATTGTAAAAATGGTTTCATTCGATAGCTCTGTATAATTGAAATATCTGAATAGGTTTTTTTTTGAATAACTGGGATGATGAAATTTATTTCTTGTCGAGTTGGTAGGATGTTGAAATTTATTTCTTGTCGAGTTGGTGGGATGTTGAATTTTGTCATTTTGTAAATTCTTTCTCTCCCATTCGGCAAATTCATTAACCCTATTATAAAATGATACATCCTGAACTTCAGATAGGCTATTCGATAGAGTTGACAACACAAATAACCAAAATATGAATAATGTTAACATTGTTCTAAAGAATATTACAAATATGAAATATTTTGTTTGTGTGTATTTTTGTATTTCGCAGCTATACTAAATCTTGTTCATACATTAGAGAATTATCTTTTCTAACTTTGTCCATAACTTGCAACACTAACAAAGTTTCGTCATGTGGAATCATGTCATTTTCTAGTTTCCCTTGAGAATAATCTTGAGCTGCTGCATTAGCTTCATATATAAATCCATTATACCCTGAATCATCTTTGTATTCATATATTACCTTGCCTTGCTTATCAAAAATTTTAAAATGCTTTGCCCTTGCTGGGTTATCGCTATACATTTCAACATAACCTTTTGTACCTTCAAGACGTACATAAGCTTTTGGACCATCAATCAATTCCGAAGCGGTTAGTAATCCATGTTTGCCATTTGCATATTTGACAATTATTGAGCAAATATGATCAACCTTGTCTTGAGAATCCAATGTCAAAAATGATTTAACTTCAAATTTTGTGTGATTTTTACCAACTTTATCATCCAATAGAATCCTTGAATATGTAATTGGATAAATACCAATATCTAATAACGCACCTGCAGCTAATCTTTTGTCGCGAACACGGGAAGTGATTGGTAAGTTTGTGACGTCTCCTTGATAACTAAGGTCGGCAAATAGTCTATGCGTTTCACCTATAACACCTTCCTTGTAAACTTTTTCTCTCAATTTTTGAATTGCAGGGAAAAATCTTGTCCAAACAGCTTCCATGATAAATTTCTTCTTGTGTCTAGCGAATGCAAACACTTCTTCTGCATCCTTCTTGTTTACTGTCAAAGGTTTTTCGCAAAGAACATGTTTATCATTTTCCAAACAGGCCATTGCTTGTTCTTTATGGAAAGTATGTGGGGTTCCAATATACACAATATCTACTTCGGGGTTCTTGTATAATTCTTGGTATGTTTGAACAATTGTTTCAACATTGTAATTGTTTTCCAAAGTGATATTGTTACTCTGAATAAATTCCAAGCCCTTTTCGTGGGTAGAACATCCGATTGATCTTATAACGTGGTGAAATTCTGTTTTTCTTTGATTATTCAAGACAATATCATGAACAAATTGAGATGAGATGTTACCAGCACCTAAAATTGCCCAGTTAAGTTTTATAGTCATGATCAAAGAGTACGAATTAGAAAAAACTAACGATAGAAAAAGAACTTACTATTTCGTACTTCTTCCACGAGGAGTTTGTGGGGGTAATTTATGCTTCATTGCAACTGTGTTGTAATATGAATTGGTGTATACACACTATTTAGATTTAGATTTAGATCTAAAACTTCAAATATAAAGGCTCCAGTACAGTAATTTGACAAGCTAAACGTATGGAATCATCGATATTCTCCGCTTGTTTTAAAACATTTTTCCTATCCTTAATTGTATATACATAAGGGAAAGATATTTCATCAGCTCCTCCACCTTCTTCGGAATTGTTATTGTTATTATTTATTTCGTCATCATTCGATTTAGTGCTTGTTAAGTTATTAGTATTTATTGCAATACCATTATTATGACCATTCAAAAACGTTGTTACATCAATTAGTTTATCAGATAATTCATTAACAATTGAGGTTAGTTCTTGTTGTCTTTGTTGTTGCTTTAAAATTTGTTCTTCTTGCAATTGATCATGAGCATAGTTTTGTTGTTGATTTCTTCTTAATAACGAGGAGGTTTCATTGAACTCGTCATCATCTGTACTACCATTGATACAGGAGAAACATATACCCATCGATGTCAGTAGGATGTAGTGGTGTTGTGACAAAATGTTAGTAAAAACTAACACTAGATATCTATCATCGTTCTATTTACCTCTAGTTTTAAATGGGAAAGTCAATTGTCGTGTGTGCCGGTTCAATATTTATATGTGGTTTTTTTTTCATAGTATTGTTATGCTCAAGCGGAAGAGAGTTAACGAATATGTAGATGTCATCCAAATGAACTGATTTCTGAATTGGGCTTCCTTTAACAACAGGTAGCATACATAGAGGATAAGGTGATATAACAACCCCCAATTTATAAGATGGATTGTACCACTTTCTAAGAACAATCCCAACCATGCATGCATGATAATCAAACTCTCAAAGCAATCTGTTTGGTCTAATCAAGCGCAATCAGAAAGGTAATGCGGCTGTTTGCATGTAGTAATGTAGTCTTTCATGGTTTGATAATGACAACTGGTTGAACTATAATGGCTTCTATCCCTCTTAAATTCAAATATATTGTTCACTTTTATAGCTGTAGTGTTTCACCGTTTTAGTTGCACAATGAGACACAAAGAACATATCAAATGAAGAAAGACGCGATCAATCTCGACCTCTATCAATTTGTTCCCAACAAGAAAGCTATAGAATAAGGTGAATACTCAACTAGGGGTTTGGGTTGCATGTAGGGGATAACCATTTGAGTTGTTGAATCACTGTAATGGTTATTGTACTCTTGATAACCACAGTTTGTTTATTGGCATTTGCTGTTGCTTATCAGGGGGCAAGTATATTTATCGCAACCATTTAAATAGATAAAGTATGGAGAGATTTCACATCTATTTTGTTATCCAGTTTAAAATTGGCTTTAAATTGTTGGTTTTACCTCAACAACAACCACAACTAGGCTTTCATGTTACTATTCTGTTTACCGCCAGAGTTAATTAGAACTACCATGTCTTTTTTGTCATTGAATGATCTAGAATATCTATTCGATTTGCGGAACTTACTGCAGAATAATTGTCTGACTATGGATCCCTATCTTCCCATCAGGAAAATCGCTCTACAGCAATTCTATGAATATCGAAATATACTAATGTCCAATGGTACAGATACTTTTAGCGAAAATTCAATCAAAATCACACTAAATGAGTTACAATACTTAATTAGCAATCAAATCATCATAAAACCAGAACAGTTTACAATATTATTTAGTGAAAATATTATAACTTATGACTCAAAATACCAATTTATTCAAGACTTATTCAAGAAAAACATAATAGATTATATTAAAATATGCACTCTCAAAATTAATTTACAGTTAGAGTTGAATCAAGGTTTATCCAATTATAAAGCATTGAGAGTTTTACTTGATTATATGAAACTTATCCAATGTCAAATACACTCGTTCTCATTAAAATATAATGGCAGAGGAAATATTGGTGGGGAAATACTAAATTACAACTACAAAGATTTAAGAATTGAAAAATTACGATTACAATTTTATAATATTGACAAACTTTTGACCCATTTGAAAAGCTTTTCATACCAATATCTAAGGCATTTAGATTTATCATATAATCATGTAAATTTTTTATTTTCGCTTCCGTTATCATCAACTTTAACTTATTTAAACTTATCAAATAACAATCTAACTTCTTTGGTTGATGAAAATTTCAACTGGAGACAATTAAACAATTTAGAAATCTTGGACTTGTCAAATAACAATATTGTCAAATTGGAATTGACAGGTGGCTATGAAGAATATTCCCTTAAACAACTAAATTTATCCGCAAATAATCTAATGAGAATCCCCGATTTCAAAAGTAGCCCATTCTTCCAAAACTTAACTCATTTAAACTTATCACGATGTTTGATTGCAAATTTAACTTCATCATTTCCAATAAATTTGCAACATTTAATCTTATGTGGTAATTATCTTAATAAATTCTACGCACAGGTTAATGGTAATATCTTTCCCAAATATTTACATGCGTTGGATTTGTCTTATTGTCATATTCCAATGGATAAGATCCATTCCTTCGAACAAGATGTTTTAAATACTTTGATTAAAGTTGAAAAATTAAACGATTTGAAGGTATTAAAATTAGAAGTGTAGTTAGAAAGTACACCCATTGAAGGAAATTTATACCCCCTAAATTGTTTTTATTGTAGGCACTACTTATTAGATAAGAAAGGCAACTTGTACTCCTCTCATTAATTCTAAAGATATAAATATTACCACTACTTGTCAACAACCATTTTCTTCAACTATGTCGAAAGCATTATGTTGTTATGCATTTGAGAAGCTAGTTAATAAGCTCAATATAGAGGCCACAAAGATTCCCATGAAATCATATTTTGAAATATTAAATGAAGATGTTAATGAAGTTCCAAATTCTGCACCCTTGTTTATAACATGGAATAAAAATAATCAATTACGTGGATGTATAGGTACGTTTCAGTCATTGCCTATTGAATCTGGTGTTTCGAAATTTTCGCTCAATTCAGCATTTCAAGATCCTCGATTCCCAGCGATTTCCGCTAATGAAGTAAATAATTTAGAGGTTAGTGTTACATTATTAGATAATTTTAGAGAAATTAAAGATCAAAATGATTGGGAAATTGGATTGAATGGTTTAAAGATATCCTTTGTTTATGACGATGAACATTATCTGGGAACTTTTTTACCATCAGTTGCTGAAGATGAAAACTGGGATAAATTGACCACACTCTATTACTTATTGAGAAAAGTAGATTTTTCGTTGGCTAAGACTAACGTTGAAAGTTTCTACAAGAGAGGCTTACATGAAGGCTGGTTAAAATTGACTAAATATGATGGGTTTAAGGCACGCTTGGATTATCACAATTTCATGAATATTAGAAAGAAGATAGGTTAAATTTTATATAGGTAAGCATACCAAATTCCAAAATAGAAGAAACATGCTTCTGGTTTGATTCGTAACATTGTCAAGCCTAAAAAGCACGACCTGATCTTTGGTCGTCTTTTAAGTAAATCTTGTGCGTATCATTAATCTATTTCCATGTCGGACCGGAAATCGCAATAAATGCCTCCCTCTCCTTCCCACACCCACATAGTATCATGACCATATATAAATCCTACAAAGGAATACGATTCACTTACGTCAAATGTAAAGCTTCAAAGTCAATACAATGTCGATATCACTCCCTTTATTGAAGAAATCAGCTAATGATGTTGTCATTCTATCAGCATTAAGAACTCCTGTGACAAAATCAATCAAAGGTGGTCTTTCAAAAATGTACCCTGAGGAGTTATTGTATCAAGTTTTAAAAGGAAATATTGAAAAAGCCAACATTGATCCAAAATTGATAGATGATGTATTAGTAGGTACTGTATTGCAAACGTTGGGAGGACAAAAGGCATCAGCATTAGCAGTCAAAAAAGTTGGATTTCCTGTAAAAACAACAGTGAATACAATTAATAGACAATGTGCCTCGTCAGCTCAAGCTATAACTTATTCCTCTGGGACATTATTATCTGGTGAAAACCAATTCACTATAGCTGCTGGAGTTGAGTCGATGACTCATGATTATTTTCCTCATAGAGGTATTCCAACCCGAGTTTATGAACCTTTCAAAAATACATCAAGTCAGGAAGCTCAAAATGTTTTGATGCCAATGGGTATAACCAGTGAGAATGTTGCTTCCAAGTATGGAATATCAAGAAAATTGCAAGACGAGTTTGCTGTACAATCCCATTTGAAAGCTGCAAATGCCATTGATTCTGGGCATTTTGCAAATGAAATTATCCCAGTGATTGCGAGGTCCGAAGAAGGTGAAGTAACAATTTATAAAGATGACGGAGTTAGAGCTAACTCGTCGTATGAAAAATTATCAACATTAAAACCTGTTTTCAAAGAGGATGGTACTACAACAGCAGGTAACTCTTCACAAATATCTGATGGTGCGTCGGCAGTTATCTTAACAACAAGAGCAAATGCTGAAAGAATGGGGATCAAACCAATTGCTAGATTCATAGGATCTTCAGTAGCAGGTGTTCCGTCTGGTTTGATGGGCATTGGTCCTTCTGTTGCTGTACCTCAATTACTATCAAGGCTAGGTTTACAGACTAAAGACATTGATATTTTTGAATTAAATGAAGCTTTTGCGTCACAATCTATTTATTGTATTGATAAATTGGGCCTTGAGCATGAAAAGGTTAACCCCTATGGTGGAGCTATAGCGATCGGGCATCCATTAGGAGCAACTGGAGGCAGAATCACGGCTACTTTACTCAATGGATTAAAAACCCAAAATAAAGAATTAGGAATGATTTCTATGTGTACATCTACTGGACAGGGTTATGCAGCATTATTTTCTAATGAATAGACGATGATATTAAAATAAATACAATTGTATATCAAATCTATATTATTATTTTCAATCTATATATGAGCCCATGATACAATCGAATAAAGAATAGTCCCACTCAAAACAGGAATAGTAAAATTATCATCAATCCCCCATAAATCTATAAGTTCAGAAACACTAACAATGATTCCAACAAAGATTGAATAAATATGGATATTAAATTTACTAGTCTCGGGTGTCCAATAAATTTCCCCTGGTTGATTAACATCATATTCAGGAATAAAATAGCCATAAAATAAATAAGAAGCAAAAACACCAGTGATACAGCTCGCAATACTTCCAGCTAACGATTTGCCTTGTCCAATTTTTGGTGTATATTTCCCGAATTGTCTACCAAACGTTGAGGCAGCAGTATCAGCCCAACTCAATAATAGAATACTAAGCACGGATATATCTTTTGGATACAAAAAAAGAACAATCAAAACACCAGCCAAGTAAAACAATACACCATTATATGAATTTCTTTCTTTATCCCTAATCAAGAACCACATATGCTTGACAACAACTTTATTTATTTCCGGATTATTCAATCTTACTAGATCATTTATCAAAACACCAGCAAACGCAGAAAATAACGGAATAAATAATTGAGGTATACTAACACCTAACGTATAAAGCCATAATGTTAAGACACCGATTGATGAATGGAATACCTTTCTTGGTATCTCGTGTTTAACAAGGAATTTACGGAAATGAGATTCAATCGATGGCGTTACATCATGTTGGTTGGAATTAGCTGCTGAAGCAACGCAAGTCTTTTCTAATATGCTAGCGTCTTCATCTAACTCCGTGTCACAACTTCTATCATCATCTTGATCATCGTCTTCATCGTCTTCATCTTCATCTAGTAAGGATTCATCGCGGGAACTATGATATATGTAAGTTTTATCATCCTCTTCAATGTAAGATGAGTTAGTTTGATCAAAGTCCAACATGGTAGCAGCTATCTCTTTACGTAATCTAGCTTCTTGTCCTGTTTCAATAGGGCTATGGATGGTTGACATGATAAATTAGTGAAGTTGTATAATGAGATTGAATCAGTATTGTTTTGAGTAGATCAAGTAAAATCCTAGTACAGAAGTTAACATAAAATTTTCTGCATAAAAAAACAATGAAACAAACAAAACGTCAAGAAGATGTCGCAACTGCACCACAATTAATTACACCGTTGTATGAGTAAGAGATGTGGACACATGAATTAGTCAACTGGTTAACTAATCAAAGTAATGACTACTTGAGCAACGAACAACGCAGTTATCAAAAAAGTATTGTGTCGCTCGTAAATAGCGAAAAGTTGTACTGTATGTCTTCATATGAATAAACTATATAATAAAATAATTAACCATGAGTAAACCCATCTCATCAAATCATTTATAATGTTGAATGTCCAACCTGTACTTTCTAGTATATCTAGATCGAATACGTCAAAGTCGATACTACGATTATGGTTGGCAAACCCATTGGTTCTCCTTCTCGTTGACGATGAAAAATCAATTGCACTTGTGCTTGTTTCCATATCTTTGGGCGCATGTAATATAAATTCCGGAGAATTGATATTGAATTCTTCATCTGAAGAACTATCTGAATCATCTGAAGAATCTGAATCTTCAACATCCTTTGGAATCTCTGTAATCAATATTGGCTCGGTTGTTTTTGTAACAAAATAAGATGTCTCTTGGCTGTCGTGTGGTGTTACATCATCGGTAGCGCCAATCTCTCCCGTTGTCTCATTTGCAGGAAAGTTGGTAACGGAAGCAGAAACATCATCAATGATATCCGTTGTAAAAATATCGGTCCAGAATATCTTTGGTTTGAAATAATGTGGAGGTTTCCTTGTCCTTGAACGATGACTTTGAAATTGCGGTACTATAAATACTGAATGTGGAGGTTTTTTTTGATTCAAAATGTTTTTGCCATGATTTTTCTCCTTATTCAGCATTTCGAAATCCATATGGGAAGTGATAGGTATGTCTTGTATGTATGAAATCGGAATTGAAGTTGATATTGAAATTGATCTTGATATTGAAGTTAAGATTGACGTTGATGTTGATGTTGACGTTGTTGTTAATTTTGTTTCAGTTTCAGTTTCAGTTTCAGTTTCAGCTTCAGCTTCAGCTTCAGTTTCAGTTTCAGTTTCATTTTCAGTTTGACTTTCTTGTTGGTCCTTTATTTTGTCATTATACACCGACAACATTTGCTTTTTGAAATTCTGCTGTTGATACAACATTTCTTTCTTTAGATCAATCAACAACAGTTCTAACCTCTTAATTTCTTCCAATGCATCAAATTCATCGTCTTTATATTTATCAGTTTGAAGTTCAGCAGTGGGGGGACTAGATTCAGCAGCATAGGGTGAAATTTTACTTGTTTCTTGTGATGCTTCAAATGTCTCTTGGGGTGACTCAGTAATTGTCTTTGTTATTATAACCAACTCCGACGACGCCTGTTTTTCTTTCTTTCTGATAATTGGAGGTACTCTATCATAATTTCTGGGAACACCATCGTTCAGCACTTGCATTAGTGGTCTTTTCTCTTTATTCTTGGATTTGTTATGAGGAAGAACAGTTTTGAATATACTTAGATGATCTCGAAATCTAGTTATTGTTGAATTGCTATACTGAAAATTAAAGGACTCAATAAGTGGTATCACCAGTATTATAAACCAAATTGTTATTATATTCATTGCCGCTATGGAGATGTTAGAATAATAATAAATTTGTTGCACCCAAAAAAAATCTGTCATACACAAAACTCACTAAAAGTCAATAATCGAGTTGGCAATATCAAAATATGGTTTGGAAACCTCAGATTCTGGCTTGGAAACTACTATGGGCTTTCCAGCATCTGACTGTAAACATATTTCTTCATTTAATGGAATTGATGCCAAAGTGTTCAAATTATGTTCATTAGCAACTCTTCTAGCGCCTTCTGATTTAAAAATATGCGATTCATGATGACAATTGGGACAAACATAGTGACTCATATTTTGCACAATACCAATTATTGGAATATTGACTTTATTAAACATAGTGATACCTTTGATAGCGTCTATCAACGCAATGTCTTGAGGTGTGCTTACAATAATAGCCCCATTTATCTTTAGCAATTGAGCAATTGATAATTGGGTGTCACCAGTCCCTGGGGGCATATCAATCACAAGATAATCAATTGGAACCCAGTCAATTTCAAATAACAATTGTTGTAATGCTTTCATAACCATCAATCCTCTCCAAGCAATAGCTTGATCTTCACTAACAAGATATCCCATAGACATTGTTTGGACACCATAATTAGATAATGGAAGTAGTTTACCTCTGTCAGATAATCTCGGTTCTCCCTTTAAGTTCATCAATCTTGGAATTGACGGACCGAAAATATCAGCATCCAATATTCCAACTCTTTTGCCGAGCCCACGTAGTGCCAATGCTGTATTAACCGATACTGTTGATTTACCAACCCCACCTTTGGCAGATGAAACTAAAATGATTTTTTCAACATTCGGTATTCTTTGTCGAACTGGTAAACCTTTCTGATCCCTAGACATTGTAGGAGCACCACCTTGTCTAGGGATCCCTAGCGGATTCCCATGTTTGGATGCTCTAGTAATAGAAAATAATCTTATGGGTATTATCATGGTTGGTAGTAGAAAAAATACCATTAAAAATTTTTCCTCTATTTTCTGATGCCTGTTCAAATGCTTTTCAGATCATTGCTGCAAAGACGATTCAGTACATCATCTCAGCCTACTATATTTGCTTTATCCACGAAATTGGGTAAATCAGCTGTTGCAGTAGTAAGAATATCTGGCGCTCAATCGAAATTTGTATATCATCAACTTACAAACACTAAAAATGAGCCGAAGAAAAGACTCGCAAGTGTAAGGAAATTGTATTCCCCCGAAACTTCCAAACTACTAGATGAAGCTTTAACCTTATATTTGCCTGGTCCAAACACTTACACCGGAGAAGATATATTGGAACTACATTTACACGGAGGTATAGCAATCATTAAATATGTTCTTCATGCTATCAGAAAATTACATAGTCCAGAAAATAGAATAATTATAAGACAAGCTGAGCCTGGTGAATTTTCTAGACGAGCTTTTTTGAATGGTAAATCAGACTTGACTGCCTTGGAAGGAATAAGTGAGATGATCAATGCAGAAACTGAATCACAAAGAATTGCCACTTTAGCTTCGATGACAGGACAAACCAAAAATGAGTTTATTAAATGGAGACATGATATCTTGAACAACGTTGCTAAATTAACTACTGTTATTGATTTTGGTGAAGATCATGATATTGAAGAGGTAAGCCATTTATTCGACGACGTGGAAAAAAACATTAAAGTGATAGAGAAGGAAGTTCAAGACTACCTTGAAAAGGTTCGATCTTCTGAAATTCTTCTCAGAGGTATTCAATTAGCACTTTTAGGTCCGCCAAATGCTGGTAAGTCTTCGCTTTTGAACATACTAGCAAATAAGGATGCTGCGATTGTAAGTGAGATTGCAGGTACTACTCGTGATATACTAGAGATACCGTTGCAAATCGGAGGTTATAAAGTAGTGTTGGGAGATACTGCTGGTATAAGGTCGCTACTGGAGGCTGATAAAATCGAAATAGAAGGAATTAGGAGAGCTAAAACGAAATCACTCTTAGCAGATTTCGTAATTGTTGTCTTAGACCCTCTAGCTATTTCGGAAATTCTGGAGATAAATATGCATTTACAATTACTACTAAGGGAAAACAAGCAAATAGTGGTCGTATTGAATAAGGAAGATTTATACCCTGGTAAAAAAGATGAAATAATCGCTGAATTTTCAAGCAAACTCAATATTCCTAAGGAGATTTTCAAAATAGTTTCATGTTCTACTGGTACTGGTATAAGGCAACTTCATGATTATCTTATTCAGCAATTCAAAGTCATTACACAATCCGAACAAGCTGATCCTGTAATACTTTCCACCAGGGTACAAGACTTGTTGGAAAATGATGTATTATATGGCTTCAAAGAGTTTTATCATTGGAAGCAACAAGAAGACGTTGTTCTTGCTTCTGAAAGTCTACGCTTATCAATTGAAGGTATAGGCAAAGTTACAGGGGAAGCAATCGGAGTGGAAGAAATACTTGGTGTTGTATTTTCTAGCTTTTGTATTGGTAAATAATCAAACTAACTAGAATTACAGACTACATAAAACGTTATAGTTTCAACATCCCAGCTCATCTTCATTTGTTGTAACTGATGTCTAGTATGTCTACCAGCCAGTTCTTCATTTTGTTCTTGTATGACTGTATGTTTGATCTGTTTACTCAAATTGGGACCAACTTTACATTCAAAAGTTAATACATTCAAACCATAACTCAATTTAACGTCGTATTGAATACCTAAAACATCTTCTTGGCCTTTCTTTTCTTCAAAACAGTCACTTGTGCTTACTACTTCTTCATCATTAACGCTTAATTTACATTGGAAATCTTCATCTGAAGTCAGATTTAGACATCCTCGTCCATCTACTAAATCATGTTCTTTGGCTTGAAAAAGTAGATTGTGTAAAGATACTTTAAGCGAAATGAATGACAGTATATCGCTAGGCAAAGCTATTGTATAAGATTGATTAGTGTAACCATTTGCAGGAAATTTATATGAAAATAAGGTTGCAATTGAACGTTGGCTTTGAGTTGGGAATAATGATTTTTTTATTTCTTGGTCTCTAGGTATTAAGGTTGCAGTAGATGACTTCTGTTGCACATATTTAGCAATATGAGAAGACACTGCAGGTGACGAGAAGATTGTTGTTTCTTGAATTATTGAATTATCTTCGGGAAGTAATGGCAATGTTTTACCCATAGTATTAGTTGTCGCCTTTTCTGCAACAATCGGGTTTGAGGACTTCGAGGTTTCTTCTTCCAAGTTTTCAATCTTCACTTCATCTTTTGACTCTTCCGCTATTTCCTCGTCTTCTTTCTCCAATTCATTTTCCTTTTCTTCTTCTTCTACTACTTCTTTGACAATCTTTTTCTTTCTTTTCTTTGATACTTCTGCAGCCGCTCTGTTCAAATTGATCTTCAATTTAGGTTGCTTGATCTTGTGGTTTTCCGCATTTTCAACTTTAGCCTTCAACTGATTATATTTTTCAATGAAATATTCTTCAAGAACATTAGCATCTTGATAAATTTGTGAATCTTCATTGTTGTATGCTCTAGCATTGGAAAAAATTAATAATGCTGCACTGTGGAACTTCTCTAAATTATCTAAAATCGAAGACTTGGAACTAAATAATTTTCTTTTCTCCAACAATGAGAGAAGACTACTAAACGCCATTGGTTTGTTCACAAAATTCCAATAATCAGTGTAAACAGCAGTATCAACTTCATCAATAAAGGGCCCACTTATAACTCCTAACTCAGGGAAATCATGACCAATGACATCATTTATAATATCTGTACATAATTCAGGTAGTTGGCTGTATATTATTTCCACGTCTTCTGTTTCAACTTCAGGTGCCGGTTGTTTTAATCTCAATTTGATTTTTGGGTGTTTCACCTCCGATGCAGTACTTTCAAATTCCTTGACTTGATCCTTAACAAACTCTACAATCTTCCTTGCATTAGCAACAATCCATGAATCTGCATCATTATAACTACTGGCATTTTCCAATAACTGTTCAAAATCATGTACAAATTCATCGGCTGATTCCCCAGTATAATGAGACTTTGCCCTCTTCTGAATTTCATTAATTGATATAGGTTGTTTAATGAGATGATAGTAGTCTGGATAAATCTTTTTCGAAGGTAATTTGATGAAAGCTGCTGCCAATTGATCATCACCTTCTTCAGTACGAAGATTTAAAACAAGATTAACTATTGATTGGAAAAAGTCTTTATAATCATCCGGTGTGTGTGGCGTGGGTTTAACATTCTTAGGTTGTGTCAATGCGCTGGAGCTATGTTTTCTCTTTGGTGCCATGATTAGCTCTGAATCGAGTACAGTGAGATGAAAGGTGGTTTATCTTTTGTTGATAGTTTATGAGTTGTTGAAATTTTTTTTTATTTTTTCTTTTGTGAGAGATTGGCTTTTTGACTTTTTCAAAAGATTGTGCTGATGCAATGTTTTATATTCAACAATGTCAGATAGGATAACAATACTATATGGATCAGAAACGGGGAATGCAGAAGAATGTGCCAAGTATTTGAAACAAAGGTTACGATACTATAACCTAAGAGCTGCTTTGTCTACATTGGATGACTATCCACTAAAAAATTTAGTCACCGAAACATCATATCTAATCATAATATGTTCAACAACAGGTCAAGGTGAATTACCTAGGAAAGCTGAAAAGTTTATGAAATTTATACTAAAAAAGAAATTGCCAAATGATCTATTTCTGGATTTGTATTTAACAACATTTGGATTGGGGGATTCATCATATACTAAGTTCAATTATGCAATAAAAAAGATACATGCAAGATTAATTCAATTAGGATGTCAAGAATTGTCCCCAAGATGCGAGGCAGATGAAATGTCATCTGAGGGAGTAGATGGATACTATCTGGAATGGGAAAGTCAACTAATCGCTGCATTATTGAAGTTCTTCCCTCACGCTGCGAAGTTGGACGATGCGATTGTACCTATGCCACAATACAAAGTCTCCGTATCCGAAGATATTAAAGAATTGCCAGCATATTTTGGAAATTTGAGGGTTGAGAAAAATTTGAAGACTGGATTTGTTGTCGAAAATAAGAGAATCACTAGTTCGGATCACTTTCAAGATGTTCGACATATAAGAATCAAATCTGAAGGACTAGAATACTTTCCAGGAGATACAATTTCATTATACCCGTGCAATTTTGACGATGATGTGGAGGCTTTACTACAACTTCAACCGCAGTGGTTAGAAATTGCTGATAAACCATTACGAATAAAGAATTTAACAGAGAGTGACTTGTTTATAACATTAAGAAATCTTATAAAGCATTACTTAGATATAATGTCCATTCCAAGAAGGAGTTTTTTTGCGTTGTTATGGCACTTTTGCGATCCTTCAACAGAGGATGGTGAAAGGGAGCAAAGTAAACTTAAGGAATTTGGCAATTTTGATCAACCTGATGAACTTTATGATTATGCCAATAGACCCGGAAGGCTGATTCTCGAAACGATATCGGAATTCCAAAACAATTTAACTATTCCAGTGTCATACTTACTTGATTTAATACCCTTGATTAAACCTCGGATGTTCCTGATTGCATCCAAACTAAGTAAGAATGAAGTTGAAATAGTTGTTGCTATCGTTGAATACAAGACTATTATTAAGCGTATCAGGCGAGGATTATGTACGAGATGGCTCAAAGATTTGGTAGCTGGAGATGAGATATTATTTTCCATTGATAAATCATCTTTCAGGTACGAAAATTTTCCCATAATAATGGTTGCTCCAGGGACTGGTATTGCACCAATGAAATCCTTAGTTGATGAAATGTTGGGCAAAAACACAAATCAAGAAATGTACTTATTCTTTGGATGTAGATTCCGATATAAAGATAATTTGATTCAATCATTTTGGGATGAGCACCCTCATTTACATATATTCGAAAGTTTTTCTCGAGATCCTGGAGCAGATTACAAATACGTCCAGGATGCCTTGTTTGCTCAGTATAAACTTATCGGAGAACTACTTTTGGAACAAAATTCTAAAATCTTCGTTTGTGGATCTAGCGGTAAAATGGCCCGAGAAGTTAGGATTACATTTGCTGAGATAATTAAAAAGTACAGTGGGATATCTGAAGAAGATGCTCATCTGTATATATTAGATTTGGAAGATAAAGGTAGATACAAGGAGGATGTTTGGTAAACAAGGTTAATCTTATAGATGTATCTTGTAGATGTGTACTTAGACTATCGTACATGTGCGAAAAAACAGTTTTTACATTTTTCAACAAAGACGATGTTCAAATTATCACCGAGACCTATAACGCTGGTATTTAGGAGGTCAATTAGGTTGTATTCTTCTAAAGAGATTATTGCCAATGGGAAGTCATATCAGTCTGACGAGTGGACCAATATCCCTCCATTTATTGTCAATTTAATTGAACGAAGACTACATAAGAATCCCAATCATCCAATTGGAATCCTTCATGATTTAATTAAAACAAATATGCAAGGTATGGGATATACAATATATGATGATTTTCATCCAATAGTTACAAAATATGAAAACTTTGATAGTTTAGGATTTCCCGAGGATCATCCAGGTAGATCGAAATCTGACACTTATTACTTCAATGAAAAATATTTGTTAAGAACACATACTTCAGCGCATGAACAGGAATGTTTCCAAAGCTCAAAAACTCCTGGATACTTGATAACAGCTGACGTTTACCGTAGAGATGAAATTGATAGAACTCATTATCCCGCATTTCATCAATTGGAAGGCGCACGAGTATGGTCTAAATCAGACTTAGTTCAAATACAGAAGGATATAGATGTAATTCCAAAAACTAACATCATAGTGGAGGATCCGTTCAGGGAGGAGCCGGTTACGCCCAGTAACCCGGTGCAAAATTACATGACACAAGAGGAAGTCAAATTAGTGGCCACTCACTTAAAGAAAACGGTAGAATTTCTCGTAAATCAGGTATTTGAAAAGGCTAGAGAATCAGCTAAAAAGGCAGGTTCAACTGAGCCATATTTAAATGAACCATTAAAAGTACGTTGGATTGAAGCATATTTTCCTTGGACTTCGCCATCATGGGAAATTGAAGTGTGGTGGAGAGGTGAGTGGCTAGAATGTTGTGGATGTGGAATTGTTCAACAACAAGTATTGCTTAATTCTCAATTGGGTGATGATAAAATAAGTTGGGCATTTGGAATTGGTTTGGATAGAATTGCAATGTTATTGTTTGATATACCTGACATCAGGTTGTTTTGGACATTGGATGAAAGATTTCACAATCAGTTTCAACAAGGTCATATAAATACATTTATTCCATATTCGAGATACCCTGGTGTTAAACGTGACGTTTCCTTTTGGTTGAATGAAGAAGCTGGGTTACATTGTAACGATGTTATGGAAATTGTCAGAACTCATTCCGGCGATCTTGCGGAAAGTGTTATTATGGTGGATGAATTCATTCATCCAAAAACTAGTAGGAAATCTCAGTGTTATAGAATAAACTATCAATCGATGGACAGAAGTTTGACTAATTCGGAAATTAACAATATTCATGCGAAGGTTGAAGGCGATTTGATCAGTAAATTTGATGTTGAAATTAGATGAGCAGTGCAACATTGAGCAAATTCCGCAAATTTATTCATAAATACGAAAGTTTTTGGGTTTTATATGATTATTCTTCATATATTTAAAATTCAGTATGGAGTTTAGACGGGTTAATTGCCCAATGTGACAAAAGTAAATGGTGGCAAAAATAATATTTAAAGACTAGCTGTTGAGATGTAAAGTAACAACCATATAAATATATAAGAAAGTATACAATCTGTTTTTTCGCTTTTTATACTTCATAATCTCAACTAAAACTCTGGTAACTTTGCAATCATTTGAACTTTGATACTATACTATATGATGAATAGAGACTATTATCGTGGTTTCTACAGACCACATCATTTTGGTTTTGGTGGTCTTTTCCTTTTATTTGGAGCATTTATGTTGGGTAGAGTGACTACTGGACACCATCATTGGCACCATCAGCATATAAGATGTCAATGCCCCGAATGCGCTAAAAGACTTCATTGTAGAGATCATTGCAGACACGAGTACAATCACAGCTATCATGAAAACTATGCAAGAAATGGTTATGAGGATTACCCCAAAAGTTCTGGTACCTCAAGTGGATATTCGACTGCAAGTAATTAGAAAAGGATTGTATGAGTCAAGTACATGAAATGACTCCTTGATAATTATATATATATACGTATATATCGCATGTAAATAGCTTGATTTATAATATAATGTATTGTCATTCATCTATGATGCACTCAGCTGCAAAAGAAATTAAACTCTATAAAGTCTTCATGAATATCCAACAAAAATAGAAAATGGCACAGTATCACGCCAACCAAAATCTATCCAAGGCTAGGCATAGTGGCTGCTTCTTTAGGTGTTGCCTACATGGGTTATTCGTTGTTTAAATCTAATAGACACCCACGATCATGTCATTACTGTCATCATCAAAAAACATGCCTTCAATGTAATATTAAGTTGTATATATACTGACAATTCACCAATGCCAAAAAGCGAACAAAATAAATATAGTAGCTATAACCTCAGGTAGTAAAGCCATAAAAGTGTAATATTCGTACTTACCAAAATATATCATGTACTGACTGGGCCTGTTGAAATTAATTCCATGGAAAGCAATCAACATTGAGTAAGCACATCTGACAAGCAAGACGATCAAGGCAACAATTATTAATTTTGCAACTAGATTGAACTGGGTTTCATATGGTTGAACATAGAAAAGCAATCCAATCATCCAAATTACGCCAATTAAAAAAAGAACTGATGATACTTTGACTGCAGCTGTACTACCTGACGATTGTTCAACTTGAGAGACCTTTGAAATACCAACAATATTAAGTATAACCGCAACAAGCAATATAAGAGTAAGTAACTTAAATGGCCAAAAATTAGGCATTTTTTCCTTTTCCTTCTTCAGAGGAATATTCTTTCCAAACTTTGCCAATGAAAATTCAAGGCTATTCTCTTGCAAATGAGATGGATACAAGGATGTCCTTACTATGTTCTGGACTAAGGAACTTATACTTCTTGTAATAAAGCCCAAACTAATGGAATCAAGAATATACGCTGGAATGAATAAGTGAACATTGAAATTCAGTTGATGAATAAAAATCAATCCAGTAATACCACCGGCTACTTTAGATATAATTACAATGCCTGTTAAGATCATGAATGGGGCAATATCTCTCAACAGGGTGTGTTTTTTGACTTGAAGGATGGTTAAAGAAGCAAAAACAATCAAAAATACAAGGTAAATAAATAATTGAACATATGAGACTATCTCCCACTGAGTAAAGTCTGATAATTGCATGGCTGATGAACTTGTAATATAGGTTCAAAATATCAAAAAGCTTCAAAGGAATATTTCAGCCAAATATATAGTTTAGAGTTGTATAGCAGACCTTCTATTTATTAGAGTGTACAGCCTTATACTTTGCAATCGATTAGCTTTTTAGTCGCTTAGTAATAGTTTACATAAGCGCTAAAGTAGATTGAACATGGCTTTGACTTATCGGATGGTTTGTGAGTACTTTATTTTTTAGTTTGATGCAGCATACGAAAAAGATCAGTAACATCTTCAGTTCCAACATAATTGATCAGCGTTCTTTTAAGAGTCTTCTACATTACAAGGCCAAGATCCATGTGAGGTGGTTGATATGATACTGTTTCAACTTTGCCCATTCATTGACTATATGGAATGGGCGACTAAGAATAAAAATAGTCAATTTATAGTATTCTGAGTACCCTGAAGAGGATATATGAGTGAAAAGTCTGTAGGAAAACTTATCAGTGCCATTCGAGCACTTCTAATGTATTTGAGTATAGAACGTGTCAGCTTGAAATTCAAAAGACAAGTCAAACTTTAGCTTCTCATGTAATAAATAGGCATCGAGGACAAGTAAAGATACGAAAAAAGACATCTGTAGAGTTTGT
Source organism: Nematodospora valgi (assembly GCA_030565165.1). Lineage (NCBI taxonomy): Eukaryota > Fungi > Ascomycota > Pichiomycetes > Serinales > Debaryomycetaceae > Nematodospora > Nematodospora valgi. The sequence continues at coordinate 33,451 of JAJMBF010000028.1, forward strand.
GGCCAAATTTCGGCAGTTGATTGTATTAGCCAGATTGCCGCCAACGTAAATGCGCTTGCCAAATTGGCTTAGATATTGGAACTCAAACAAGTGGCTTCTCCAATAAAACAGTTGGACGCTCTACTTGTGAAGGAAACTATACAGCTTCCCTATATTACCAATAAAACAAATGCGTTCACAAAGAGGAAACAATCATATATTGTTACTATAATTAGGCTATTTAAAATAATAAGGCAACAGCACCGGCAAGAGCAACAACTAAGCTACATCTTTTGATTCTACCTGCACTATTCTCAACAATCTCTGTAGTACGATTAGAGTAGGATTCTCTTGCAGAAGACTCAGAAGGAGCTTCATTATCTGATATTGACTTCTCACAAGTAATATTAGCACAGGTTAATCTAGTGTTGTCACTTGAATGGATTACAATTGATAAACCGCCGATAAATGCTTCGCTGTCATCATTTAATGAAAGATAGTTGTCAATATATTCAGTTTCAAATGATGGACCAACAATATCTCCATGTTTTCCTGCTAAATCGCCAAGTTCTTTACCAGCTGGAGTAGTAGCATTTTCACTTCCGTTGAATGGATTTAAATGCCCCTCAGTAGCGGTACAGTTTCCGTCAGCAGGAACAGGAAGTTCGTGAATATGGTATGGAAATGGACCGCCGGTAGATGGTAAACCACTTAAATCAACATCAACTAAAACAGTACCATTGTTAGCAGCATTAAATTCAATTGTACCAGAAATTTCAGAATCACCTTTTGGTTCAAACTTAGCAATAAATGTAATACCTTTTGGGGAATCTGTTTGAATCGGGGAATCACCTGCAATTGCGCAAGAGGCAAGAGCTAAAATTGGTAAGAATGAATTTGTTGATACCATTATAATTATTATTATTTAGACTACTGAAAGAATAACAGGAAAAAATGTCATGGGAAATTGTAAGGAAATAAGGAAGGAGAAAGTAGACGGTTTATATACTAGAGAAACTGATCCTCGATCTTTCCATATCAAGAGCAACTAAACTTATGCGAAACTCTGTTGTTATTGAAACATAAAGCCGTGTCTCTCAATTTGGAAGGCAAGACACAATTCGTTGAAGAAACTGCCCAATAATCGCAAGACAGCGGCTCTTTAATTGCAATTGTGCATCAAATATTTTCCTTCCATTGTGCATCAAATCAATATTACCCATGCTCCCTATTGATATTTTCTTGTGTACCTAAGTATAGCTTCTCTTGATTGGCTAAATATAATAAAAATTGTAATTAATATGTTAAATACTGCTTATGTAACCCTGACCTTCAGAAATTGGACTGTTAAGGTTGCTGTGCGTTTTATTGTTTGATTTGACGACGTAGGACCTTGATTATGTGTTTGAGGCGTTAAGAATCAAGGATGGTCCTGAATGGACACTTTCTTCCTTTGAGATGATAATACCGAGATCAAGAAACGAATTCAAGTTTTATCAAAATCCCCTTTCACTTGTTAATAGTTGAGGATTTCAGATGTCAATGAAGAGTTTGAATGCAAAATATGTGCCAATAATCAAAAATTAAAACCAAACATCATTCATAAACTAAGAATTAGCAAACAACGAAATAAGACTTTCATCAAGTAAAACATCAGGATATATTCAGAAACATACCAATAGTTAATCAGCATGATCTATGATGGACCACAAAAAATGACATGCGTTCGCTTAGAAAATAAATAAAAATTTGCTAGAGGTAGTTTGAATTTCTCCGAGGTCACAAAAGAAATTTCAAAGATTTTATCTATTTCATCTGAAGTAGAAGAAAACAAAGACAAAAGCACATATGTGCAGCACACAATTTACAGTAGAGTCTTTGACAACATAAGTACTCAGACAATCTTGCAGCCACTATTCCTTTGTACGAATTTATAACGCACCCCGGTTAATCAATTAACGAAGGCAGCTAGCAAATAGAATTCAGAGTTTTGTCCAGGATGTCGAGAGGATATCGAGGTTCTTTAAAAAGAGTAGATTCCTCTCTTAAGTAACTGCTGGAGATAGCACTCTCTGTTAAATTTCATAGGCTCGGACAGCAACTATTAAAGTTTGGAATCAGGTATTTGTTAAGAAGAAATCAAGTAGTGAATAATAGAAGGTATTTGTTGCACTCCTACTGTTTGTAATATTAGTCATGGTTGGTCTACTTCAAATGTAGCCGCACCCCATCAACTGTATTCCCTTTGAAAACTTGTGAATAACTAGCCATTCCAACGTACAACAAAGTGTTAGATTGAAACCTTGTGAAAACCAGAGCAATCAAGTGTTTATTAACCCAGCTGCATGTATCAATCAATAGCAACTATTATTTTTACAATCAGTAGCAGTGCACTACCCTTGGCTCACTGCTTTCACGGATGTAGAAATTCTAAATCAGCAATAATAATTGTAAATATTACACTCATTTACTACCGACATCTCATAAGTACCAACTAATCAGCCATGACTATTCCGTTGCTAGGTAGACTAAATCTATCAGACTGGCCATTAATTATCGTATCATTCACTTTAGCATGGTTCGAGTTTATCATATCGATAATAACAACTTTATTACCAATGAAATTCATAGGTTTATGTACTTTAATAACAAAACAAGTTTATAAGCTTACGTCAAATCCGATAAATTTGATAATCAAACTGAAGCAAGTCGATGAGAAACAGGCATTACAAGAAGAAGAACAGGAAAAATTTGAATACCTGTACGTCAAATCTGATGATTTATCAAACCTTTCCAAACTGAAATACGACTTATTAATTGAATTATTAAATGCTAATAACGTCGAAGAAATGGTTAAATTATTTGGTTATGATGTCGAAAGTAGAATAGTACAGACTAAGGATGATTACTTGCTTACGATTCAAAGAATTAAAGGTAAATATAGACCTTCGAATGGAAAAGTGATATATTTACATCACGGTTTACTTATGTGTAGTGAAATCTGGGTTACAATGATTGATAAATATCAAAATTTACCATTTATATTATATGATTTAGGATATGATGTCTGGCTTGGCAATAACAGAGGTAATAAGTATAGTCAAAAGCATTTATTTCATAATTTGAATTCAACAAAATTTTGGAATTTTTCATTGGATGAGTTTGCTTTATTTGACATTCCAGACACTATTGAGTATATTTTGAATGCAACTCACAAAAAGAAGTTGACTTATATTGGCTTTAGTCAAGGAAGTGCTCAAGCATTTGCAAGTGCTTCGATAAATCCAGACTTAACAGACAAAATTGATCAATTAATTGCTATATCTCCAGCAACAACACCGCATGGATTATATTCCAAGTTTTTAGACATCTTGTTAAAATCATCTCCTAATGTTACCTATCTTTTATTCAGTCGTCGAGTTCTTATGCCTTCATGTTTATTTTGGCAGAAAATAATGTATCCGCCATTATTTGATAGTTTAATTGATATTGCCAATTACTTGTTATTTAATTGGAAAGCACATAATATCACTAAACTACAAAAACTTAGTAGTTACGCACATTTATATTCAACAACAAGTGTCAAATGCGTTGTACATTGGTTTCAAGTTATGTCATCAAAAAATTTTCAAATGTATCATGATGCAAATGCCACACAATTATCCGGATTAAATCCCCTAAGCTATCCCTTGAGAAATATACGAATTCCAATACATTTAATCTACGGTACAGTTGACTCATTGGTTGATATAGAGGTGATGAAGGCACAGTTACCAACCAAAACTACTACTACTCACGCAGTTGAGAATCATGAACACTTGGATAATTTATGGGGAGATGATGTATATGAAAATGTTTTCAAATCAGTTTTGAGTTATCTCGGAGAAGATGCAGAAGAAGTATACTTTAAACTATTCAGGCAAGATAAGCATGACAAGTTAATAGAAGATATAATCGAAGGCGAAGGAGGAGAGTTCACAACCATTAGCAATACTGATGAAGAAACTTTAAACCAACAATCGTACTTGAAACTAGCAAATAATCAAAAAGAACTCAAGAGATTGAGCTCCAACACATATGTTGACTATGAAAGACATCAGTCTTTAGGAGGTTCGAGTTCTGTATTCGTATAGACTGTATAGGAACAACTAATAGATACAGTAGAGTTTTTTGCAGTCTATTCCAACGACAGGTCGTGCAGACTGTACTGTTGCAGAATAAGCGGCAACACACACTTATTACAAACAAACAGGTAGAGAAAAAGCAGTAAAAACATAGGGAAAAATTTGGTGGTTAAAAAATTTAGACAGCCACCAATCCGCTCCATACCCTGCCCAACAATCATCTGGAACGTCTAGACATTGCATTATTAGTTATGCCCAATGACAAGGGAGAGACTCCTCCTATACTTGTATGTGCAAGACACAATGATATCTGGTTATGGTCGATGGACAATACCATACGTTGATTCCACACACCCAACACATGAATACTAACTCCTTTAATAGAATACAGCAAGAGCAAATATTGACTTTCATCCAGCTTGTATGTACTACTTATATGCTATATTGATCTACGCATGGCATACTAACCTTGTGTTTAGCACTTGTAAAACGAATTACTCAACAAATACCTCGTTCATTACCTTATTATGATAATCCCAATGTCATCACCACTCAGGAAGATCCTATCATCAAGGACCTAATGAAACTACATCCTCATAAACCAAATTTCGCTATATCGGCTACGTATGGTGATGAAATCATTCAATATTCGGCAAAATTACAAGAGTTATTGTATCTATTAATTGAAGAAAAACAGCTAGATGACAATATTCGCATTTCTGTTGAATCATCACTATTTGAGTTAACTTCATATATACCTTCACAACAAGACTATCGTCAACAGGATCTAGAATATCAACTGGAATATCATTCCCCAAATAAGAAATTCAACAATAGGCAAAATTTGCCAAAACCACCAAGAAATCCATCTTTTCCTAATAATTATTTATCAAAAATATTGATAGACAACTATGATTCATTACTAAAATTCTCATCAACATATTTTAATTTATCATTAGCATCTCATATTACCAAATATATAGTCGAATTGATTTATCAATTGAATTATTGGGAGGTTGTTCATTTCGTACATATAAATCCAAAAGTCACGTACTTTTTGCAATTGATAAATTTTGAGATTATAAGTACATCGTTTGGACCAATCATAAAGCCACCAGAAAATTTTTTGAATGACAATATGTTACAGGGATTACAGTATCCATATCCTTATCCGTTTTACAATTATTCTTATCATTCATTCAATCCCAATGTTGATGATAAAAAGTTAGACAAAGTTCATATCACTCCTTATATGGATATAACGCTAAAGAATATCGATGAATCAGAAATTCCGAGGAAGAAAAGAGGTAGAAAACCGAAGAAAATTGACGAGGAATCAGAAGGAAATAGTAAATTTCTACCGGCTGATATCCACATCGCTAACAATGATTGTACGAAAGATGATATTGAAAAAGAAGACATGACAGCCTCTGAATTGAGTAAAACCGTTAGCGATGCAGACCATACGTCCGAAGAAGATGAAGAGGAAGGAGAGGAAGAAGTAGAAGAAGCAACACAAGAAAGGAAACGTGAAGATTCAATAAATGTGTTAGCCCCAATTCCACCACTTGTGTCAAGAAATTCTCCATCGTCCTATTCTACCCTCAACAAATCTGGTTCTCAGACATCACCATCAGTACCATCAGTAAGTGGATATATGCCAGCTTCATTTCCTCCAACCGCTCCATATGGTGCACCACAATTTTCTTATTATCCGTATTCACAACCTTATCATCAACAAGCGTATCATCAACAAATATACTCTCAACAACAATATCCACAACCTCAGCAAGAATCTAAATCACCTGGTCAACCTCAACCGCAACACTATTCTCAAGCCCAAAAAGAATCACAATCACCTGGACAAACCCATCTTCAACAATTAACGTCAGAGAATCAATCGCCTCCACAACCTCGTAGCGATTTACCGTTTATAACTCCCATCACAAACTATACCGCCACTTCACAAAACATTTTACCTTCTTTCAAGAAGCTTACTGATAATAATGATCAAAAACTGCAACAACAAGAACTGCAACAACTGCAGCAGCAGCAGCAACAACAACAACAGCAGCAGCAGCAACAGTACCATCATCACTCTCATCATCATCATCACCATCAACATCAACAACAGCAACAACCCATTGCATTGTCAAAACTTGTTTCTCGCTCACCACTGCAACAACATATTACAAAGTTAGCGGCACCGACTCCAGCAATGGATGTCCAAGTTGGTTCATCTGGTGCCAAAGAATCATCCTCACCGATGATTTCTGGATCTCCTTACGATCACCAAGTAACATCCCCAATCGAAGATGTTCCTGATGACAAATCAAAGAAATCAGCAAGATCAAGTGTAATTCATCAATGTCACTTGATTGATCCTATATCTTTAAAGAAATGCATGAAAATTTTCTATGGTAAAAATGAGTTATTGCGTCATCAAGAGTTTGTTCATGCAACAAAGAAAAAGATTTACAAGTGTATTTATTGTTCAAGAAATGGTGCAAAAGTACAAAGCTATCCTCGTCATGACTCCTTGGCTAGGCACATCAGAAGGAAGCATGGAATTACGGGTAAAGAAAATAAAATGGCTGTGAACTATGCTAAGGCAAATGTTGAAATTGTTGAAGATCCAAACCAATTAATCACCAAACGACATGACTTCCAAGAAGTGGCACAACAGCATCAGCAATTACCTGACCATCAACAAGCACATGACCATCATCAATCACAACAGGCTCTACTTCAAGAACCGCAACAACCATATCAACAGCAGCAACAGCAACAGCAACAGCAACAGCAGCAACAGCAACAGCAGCAACAACAGCAACAACAGCCTACATCAGCAGCTATCCCGCAACAACAAATACTGTCGCCATATGCTGAATACAACAAACCACCAACTACTTTCAGCACCCCGCTGAATTATCCGATTATGCCACCATTACCAACATCAGACCTGATACTAGGAAACACACCACCGATGAGGAATTTTGTGGGTTTGCCTAGGTTTCAGTGTTTTAATCCAGCAGACCAACAACAAAGAGGCTCTCAATTTTCAATGTATATGGGCCCACAGACAGGAGGTAGTAACAGTCAAGCTTCATCATCCATGTCACCTCCCTTGAGTACAATATTGCCCCTGATTCATGATCTAGATCAGAATCGGAGCTTTGGGAGCCACAGTAAACCTTATCAGTCCTCTAATTCCGGGAACGATGATGGGAGCCGACGAAACCTGAACGAAGCGCAAGATGAAGTAAGCAAGTATGTGTAGTCAAGTTGTAGTTATAGTTGTAATGTATGACGAGAATGAAATGTACTTCACATATTTATGTGTGCATGGTTGCAATTAATTACTGCAAATACAAAACCGGTCGTGCAAAATCGTCGAATGCACCCACCTCCAAATTTCCAAAAAGTGACTGCCAAAGCTTTACAACTCAAAGGTAAAAAAAACACTCACCAGATTTACAACCATATGGTTCGACACCTCTTCCGTGTACTTCCAGCCAGCACCTCATCATCATTCAATCTAGAAGGGCACTATTGCAACAACTCCATACGCAACCAACATTGCCCACTTTGATTAAGCAAAGCTTTTACTCCACTCGAAGCAGTTTTCATCGTACATCACATAACTTACTTCTGGTTCCAATTGGCTTTTTTAACGAAGGAAATTTTTTTGCATTAAAAAAAGTCAGCCAAATTTTACAAACTAAATTCAATCTTGCCCACCATCTTTGATTCATCTTAAGAATCGTGTATATTTATTCTCATCTTGGGATAATCAGTTGTGCAACTCACTACAGTTGGGTTTTGATAGTTCATTGGCGCAATAATCACAGTTTTATCTAGTACCCACAGTTATTTTCCTCAATTTTGGATTTCTTTACTTATTATGGAAACTACCAAACAGCCCACTCCAACATCAGCTGGAACACCAGAACAGCAATCAAAAAGTCATAGCGCTCAACAGTATTCACACCAGGATCCAGCAAAGTTCATAATTAGTAATACTCCAGGCCCACTTCCAAGCACAAGTCTTGCGACTGTAGATAATTCACCATCTTCACAAAACTCGAAATCTGGTTCACCGTCAAGAAAATCGCTCTTAGATGAACCGGCCTCTCCTTCAACACCGGACGAGACGACAGAGCCAGTGAATATACCATCGTTGCCGTCTCAACATCTTATACCACATGGAAACTTTACACATCAGTATTACTCATCAACTCCAAAAACTCAACCTTCGAACTTGGGGTCACCTGATACCCTGTCGAATTTGCCGCAGTCTCATCCTACTGTCCCTAGTTCAAATGAATCAATCCCATGTCAGGAGAAATTGTCTACGGAACAACAAATCGAAATTCTCACTAGCTTATCGCCCTTGAATATAGATGAATATTCGAATCACTTGAATAAAGTGGCCACCATAATATATGAGGGAAATTTTGATTCTATACATTTAGTGCTGTTGCATAATAAATTTAGTCAATTGATGAATGATTTGATGAGTTTCGTTGATTTTGAAAATCCGTTAAATTCACAGCTATATACAATTATTGAGCGAAATTTTGATGTATTTGTCAAAATGGCCACAAACTATAAAATTGTTGAAATTTCAACTGCCACCATACGATTTTTAACTACAGTTATTATGAATTTGAACTATTGGGAAATTTATAATTTACTCAACTGGAGACCTGTGTTATATCATTTTCTCAATTTAATTCATTTTGACATGAATGATTGCTATTGTAGATTCATTAATGATTATCAGAGATTCACGTATGACAAAGTCAATCAGCCACCGATAAGACCAAGAACTAAAACTAGATTAACAAAAAGAAGAAAACTTAAACAGAGTGCTGACGATATAAATGGTGATGATAGAGAATATAGGTCACAACGATTTTTTTCATTAAACCCTGATACTGCTGACCATGACAAATACGTTGCAGATGTTCTTTCTGGTGCTAATAAACAGAAGAGAAAATTCAGACCAGATGTTAAACTAGAACACCATAAAATAATCAAAAAACCACAACCAGTAACCGAAAAACCATCTACCAAATCATCTAATTATGATCCAGATGTGGTACATGAATGTCAATTACCATCAGCAGAAGTTCCCCATAGATTATGTTTACGTAGATTTTCAAGGAAATACGAATTAATTAGGCATCAAGAAACTGTGCATTCTAAGAAAAAGAAGTTATTCAAATGTTACGTCTGTGTAAAACAAAATCCTGGTGTTGGTCCAAGAATTTTTACTCGTCATGATACACTAGCTAAACATATTAGAGTTAATCATAAAATTTCAGGCAAGGAAGCTAAAGCAGAAGTTGCGTACTCCAAGAAACATGCTGAGGTTGTTGAAGAAGGTGATATTACTGTTCATGTAGGTAGAAGAAAAACCAAGGTTGATTTTGAATTACGAGCTCATATGGAAAAGAGATTGATATCCGGTGATGAAACTCCTTATTTAGAAACTAGTGACTTAGAATCTGGTGATGAAGAAGTAACTTTTAATAATCGTTAAATTTCTTATATATTACATAATATATAGCAAGTGTTGTCTTACAAACTTTTTTCATACTCCTGTTGTTCAATTATAGCTTTCTTGATTTCTGGATCGTCAATCTCATTTATAAGGTCTTTGGGAATACTCGCTAATCCTGTGACTGGTCGCCTTATATCTGTAGCTTCCATACTAATATCATAAACTAACTGACCATTATTATCTTCGAATTTATACCATTTCGAGTATTTCGCTTGTGTAGATTCAGGAAAAAATGATAAATTTGTATACACATCTCTAAAGCCTTTTGCTAATACTTGAGATCTAACTTCCATCAATTTATGATTATATTCTGAAGTCTTGGATGCAATTTGATAGATCCACGACGGATCAGTTTGATAATTCACTATTGGAGTGGCAGTTAAAGGAGTAGCATTACCCGTACTACTTACACCTTCACCTAATATATTCGATAATTTATTCTTGTATAATTCATTTGGATCTGCATATTCTCCTGCAATATCTCCATTATCAATTGCACGTTGCTCCCAAAAATCATCATGAACTTTTTTCCCTTCCTTGATCATCTTCGCTCCAAATTCTCTGAATATAGATCTAGCTGTAACTAGATTCACTGCCCTACCTTTATATGAATTCGGAATTAAACCACGACTTATCAAATCCATTTTTTCATCAGGATCACATACTTTCTTAAATAATGTTCTATGCGTTTTGAATAATAAATAGGAATCACGGAATCCTACCATTCTTGCGGGTTCTGTAGAAATCATGTATAATCTATCACCATGTCCTAGTAATTTGAATGTTTTCATTCTAAATTCTCTTCCTCCTTGTAAATATCCCAAATCATCGATTTTCTCTTTACCTTTCAGGTCTTCATTGGGAATCACAACTTCATCGTTTTCTATATTAATTGGATTTCCTTCTTCGTCAAATACATCATCATCATAAAGTTTCACTTTTGGCTTCTTTCTTCTACCTCTCTTCTTGGGACCTGGTGTGTCATCTTCTTCAGTTTTGCCATCGTCATCATCATTCTCTTCTTCTGCATTTTCTTCTGCATTTCCCTCTTCCTCTTCATCTTCATATTCTTGCTTTACTGCTTTTCTCTTTTTGGTTCTCTTAGTAGGAGCTTCGACTTCGTCTTCATCTTCCTCATCATCATCCTCCTCCTCATCCTCGTCTACATTATCTTCTTCTTTGTATTCATCATTTACAACATCCTCGTCCACCTCTAGCTTGACCTCAACTTCTTCCTTGACTTCCTTCTTTCTAGCCATTGGTTGTTTATCTGATTACTGTATGTTGTCTACGTTGTTGTGTTTTTTTTTTCTCTCAAACATTTGCAAATTCCTGTTCCTATCAACACTTTATATACAGTCTACTACTTATTTTCCGTTGCCTATCAAGAGTTTACTTTAACTTTTTATTTACAAGACTTCACCTACACATTTCCATTATTCGTTATCTTTCCATTCGTTTTCTGGTATTTCATTCTTGAAAGAATCTTTGCCATCAAGATATTTGTCAAAGGCATCATTAGTTTCAGGGAATGGTCTCTTTCCCAACAATCTAATCATATCTTCTCTAGTAATGAATTCCTTTTTCAATAATTCTTGAGCAACTAATTCTACTTCTTTCGATTTTTCTATTAATAGAATTTTACATTTATTGTAACATTCATTGACAATCCTTTGAACTTCCTCGTCTACAACCTTGCTTGTTTCGTCACTGAATGGTTTAGTTAAATCATCTTGTGAGCGATTATCATAATAATTTACCATACCAACTTTCTCAGACATACCAAATCTCAAAACCATTGATTGAGCAATACTAGTTACTTTTTTGAAATCATCATGGGCTCCACTTGTGACTGAAGCAAAATGCAATTCTTCAGAGACTCTACCTCCTAAAGTCATGATCATTCTATCATACAATTGCAAAGCGGACATCAAATATTGATCAGGTGGTAAGTATTGTGCATATCCTAAAGCTCCTTGTCCTCTTGGAATAATCGAAACTTTTAACAAGGGATGAGCATATTTCAAGAACCAACCACAAACGGCATGTCCTGCCTCATGGTATGCAACAATTTTCTGTTCTTCTGGATTCAAAAGTTTAGATTTCTTTTCAATTCCACCAATTACTCTTTCGATAGCTAATTCAAAGTGTCTCAAAGTGACTGCATGAGCATTGTATCTGGCGGCGATCAAAGCTGCTTCATTACAAACATTAGCGATGTCGGCACCTGAAAATCCTGGAGTTAAAGCAGCTAATCTACCAGATAAATCATGATCAATATTTTTATCTAAAGTAATTTTTTTCAAATGCACTTCGAAAATTTCTATCCTACCTTGTAATTCTGGATTATCGATATGTATGTGTCTATCAAATCTACCAGGTCTCATCAAAGCTTTGTCTAAAATATCGGCTCTATTTGTACCTGCCAAAACAACGACGTGATCAGTACTATCAAAACCATCCATTTCCACTAAGAGTTGATTTAATGTAGTTTCACGTTCATCATTTGCACCAGTAGCATTACCTTTAGAACGTTGTTTACCAATTGCGTCTATTTCATCAACAAAAACAATAGAAGGAGCATTTTCACGAGCAGTTTTGAATAAATCACGAACTCTAGATGCACCTACACCAACAAACATTTCAACGAATTCAGAACCAGATACAGAATAAAAAGGCACACCTGCTTCACCGGCGGTTGCTTTAGCGATTAAAGTTTTACCAGTACCTGGAGGACCAGAAAGTATGGCACCACGAGGAATCTTTGCTCCTAACTTTTCGTACTTCTCTGGATTTTTTAAAAAGCTTACAAACTCAGTAACCTCTTGTTTGGCTTCGCTCATTCCTGCAACATCTTTAAATTTAATCTTAATGTCTGTCTCTTGATTGAATTTTTTGGCAGTAGACTTACCGAATCCCATTGAGCCCATTCCTCCCATGGATGAGGCAGCTTTCTTTGTCATCCAATAAATTGCACCCAAAAATAATACTGTTGGCAAAAAGTTTATCATGAATTTTGTCATATTTCCTTTGGTAGTATAAACAACAGGTACACGTAATTGAGGGGCAATGTTGTATTTGTCTTGAGCTTCACGCAAATTGCGTTCAAATGTTTCAACTGAACCAATATTAAAATACAATTTGCCGGGTCTGTTTTGGTTCATTCCGTTTTCATTAATCTCGACATATGCAACATTGTTATTCACTATCACAACTTTTGAAACAACGTTCTTGGTCAAATAATTTGAAACAAAATCTTGGAAGGTGATTTCCTTGCCACCATCAGATGAAGTGTATGCTAAGAAAAGAATGGCTAAGAAAATAACTGAACCTATTTGAATCAATTGTTTAGGTGAAAATTCAACTTCAATATTTACAGGAGAGCCTTTCTTATCACTATTATTACTGTTTTTGGATTTTCCGTTGTATGATTTGAAAAAGTTTCCGAATGGATTTTCATTCTTTTGTGGTTTCTGGTTCTTCAACTTATCTTGTATTCTTTTGAAGTCTGTAATTAAAGCGTATTCATTAGGACAAAGTGGAAAAGACTTGACTTGGTTAACCGCAAATGGAGTGGCAAGGAAGGTGTTGAATATGTCAAACCAAAGTTTTACCGCCTTGGGATCAAGATCCAATTTGTTGGCAATTAACTCAGGATCCAAATCTACAGCATCCGATGTTGCTTTACTGAATTCTTCCAATAGCTTTTGAACTTTCGGATTACTAAACTTTAATTGATCCACAAATGTTAAATTATTCAGTAATCCATAATATATACGAACAGCATCTAGGATTTCGGTTTTGCTAATTACATCCTTATAATCTCGAGTAAAATTGTCTTGAATGTCCTTAAATATAACATCAATTATACTGCTATCCATTTTAATTACCCCACGAAGCTCTTCAAATTCTTTACATTTTTTATTGAATTCCTTCAACATAAAGTTATAGATTATCGATAAACGTTCAAGGTACTCAAGGTTGAACGCATTGGATGGAAGGTTAATTTCAAACACACTTTTATTCGTAACTTTATCATTAGAAAATAGAATCGAGTATTGTTCTTTTATTTTCTCTAATTCTTTAAACCAATCATCTGGTTGACTTTTCCTCTGAAAAAGTGCAGTTGATGCATGAATATTTCTCGCAAATACTGGATTCAACCTTGGTAAACACCTTTTAAGTGTATTCAAAGTAGATCGTCCACCTCTAGATGTGAGGAAACTCATGGTTGATGATAACTACCGTTGACTGGTGGTTTCATTAGTGAACTTTTTTCTTCCTCTCATTGCGGCGATTACATTTTTGCCCTTCAGTTGTTTTTGAGCGGTTTGCACGTCAAAACCAAAGTCCATTCTTTTTGCAGCAATTATTCAACACCGTCCAGCTCTCATTGATTGTTGGTCGGAGTGCTCGAACACAGGAATGTGTGTTCAAGTTTGAATGAAGAGATTCTTCAAGTCTCATTGATAATCGTAGCATTTCATGTTCAAACACATCAAAATTAGTATTTAATAGAAGAAAAGTTGACCACCCAACAAGACCACTGCCACTACGGATATTTCTACTCCCCGGGAAGCTGAGCAAATATGGAGTGTCAAGATGCGATGAACTCACTAATATAAAAGAAACTTTTATAAAGTTTTTCAAGCTTGAGCAGTTAAATAATGAGCCTTGCATTTTTAGCAAATTCTGGGAAAGTTCCTGTTGGCTCACACTTCGTATCAAATGCGCTTACAATCTGGCGCTATTCTAATTTCAAATAAATGAAATCAATATGTAAACGTTGGCGGATTGTGACACTTCTCTCTTCATAACAAGTATCTTCGTGTACTAAGGTAGCTTTTGATTCATGTATTATCAGGTTCAAGACTTTCTTTGTACCAGTGAAACGTGTGTCGTCATTCCAATTTTAGTCTAAACCATCGATTTCCAGAGAGTCATTGAGAAATATAGCTATCCTTCTGTTTAATTCTATTGACTAGCAACACTGATGCCACCCCAATGAAGGTATAACAGGTGTCGATGAAGAGTTTTTGAACTTGTGAGTATCACCACACTCAAAGCCATTAGTGTAAGTGGAGAAATTGAGCGGAGAACGTATTATCCATACCAGAAAAATTGTATAATGTAATTGTGTATTGACTATACTTGGAGGTTTTTGAGTGGTAAGTTCAGTAAGTTATAGAGTAATGAACGCTAATTGGTCTATGGTCGCTGAATCTATGTCCGTTATTAAAGAGATTATCGATAACCTCATGAGATACAGCAACTATTCCAGAGTCCTCATTAGTGTCCAAAGGAGACCATATAAAATCAATGTTACAACTGCTGGTGTTGCCAAATCCAGAAAATGTGGGAAGATCGGGGTTTAATTGCAGGCGGGAAGCCACGCTAGCATCTCTCATATCTTTAGCAATTGTGTGGTATGCGGAGTCAGTATCCCTAGAATTAAAATCACCACTCAAAAATGTTGGATATCTATTAGGAATTTGTTTGATATACTTGTATATGAGTTCCGTACTATATTCTCTAGCAGCTCTTGATTTATGATCCAAATGTGTATTCAAATAGTTGACAACTTGTCCACTTTCTTTATGTTGGAAAGTTGCAATCATAACCATTCTTTTGACACCTGTGCCTGGATATCTTGAAGGCATACTAGGAGTGAAACTTAACCATTTATATGTCCCATTTAAAAGATTCCACTCGTTCCTATTGTAAACAATAGGTGTATATTCGCCTTTAATTTTCCCGTCATTTCTTCCAACACCAAAATAAGTCCACCCACCTCTTCCACCTTTATTCAACCCTGATAGAATATCTTGTAGTTGATGATGTAGGCATTCTTGTAGACCGATTAATATCGGAAATTCTTGGATTTTGGATTTGATAGCATCAATAACACCATCTTTTCTATGCTTCCAAGGTAATTCATGCGGTTCTCTCTTGTACAAAGGAGCAGCATAACGTACGTTATTGCTATAAATATTGAATTCAAATATCTTATTTCTCTCTGCAATATCAAGCTTGGAGTTTCTGATCTCAGCAATAGATTGAGCAAGAAAGTATGCTACAACTGCAATTACAAGACCAAATCTAAGCATTGTAAAACTAAAAACAGTAGAACATACAAAGGATTTCCTTCTTTTGAATTGTATACCTGGGAGTGGGGGGGGTTTCAACCGAATCTTATAACTATTTTCACTTTCTTACAAAGCAGATACAAAGTAGGAATCATGGTTGGGCAACGCGACGACTTCCATAACAAAGTTTTCAAGATTTCAATAGAACATTACTGGCATTACTTTCGAAAGTTTGTGGTTAGAGTTATGATCTTCCACAAAGACAACTTCAGGGTGACTTTCCAAGTGGGGATTTCGTCAATTAGCATACTTGAGAGACCACCATACCCAAGTTTCGTAATGTCATACTTGTTGCAGTCGGGAAATGGTTCTTCTTCGTACATAGATCTCAACTATGTTTTACTTAATGTTCGTAAATAAGTTACTTTTGGCAATTCGACAACCAGATAGAAAGGGGAATACGTTGGTTATATTTAGTTGTTACAATGCCTACCTAGTCATGGGAAATTCAACTATCAATTTTAGTGGCACACATAGACAGGTACCTGACCTGTACATCGCAAGTGAGTAGGTTCGACTACACATTAAACAATTGTTCATTAATATTACTTCGTTATTTGAAGACATTACTTTGTTATTCGAAGACATCTACTTATCAAAAAAAGCAGCTTCTTCATCAAACTCTTCGTCTTCATCTTCGTCATCATCAGCTAGTACGTTCTCATCGATATCATATATTTCGCCAACTAGTCCTTTGACAACAATCATGATTTCATCTAATCTATTATAAATCATGTGTGCAACTAATAATGACACAATATTCAAACGTCCATCATTGCTGAAGAACTTCTTATAATCCAATTGCTCAGCTATTGAATGATGCTCTTGATCTTGGATTTTTGCACTACTGTAGAAACGTTCACTCAATGATATTCTATTTATTCCCCACTGGCTTCGTAGTAACTCCATATGTTTGACTGATATTGTAGCCTCAGTGATCTTCGGCAATGCATTTTTGGTTCTTAGCGCATCTGATGCCATATGAATTGTGGAAAATATCTCAGCGGATAAATCAGAATAGCAAAATCCAACACGTTTGATGATTACAGATACCCACTCCATCGGGCTCTCTAGTTCATTGAATGCTAATAACAACATAAAATAAAGCTGTACTGTATCTGTTATCAAGTGCTGCAATCTCAAATATTTACTTTCTGGCCAATACCCTGCAACTGGCAACTCGAATTTCAACGGCACAATTAATGTGGATAATCTTGCAATTCTCAAGAATAAATATCTAAAACGAGCAAGGAGAATGTCATGTCTCGCTTGAATATGAAATTGAGAATCGTTCGACCTTCTCAATGCAAATTTCGTGATGTCACAATGAATGTTTCCAACTTCTGACAAGGAATTCGCTAGTATAGTTCTAACCAAGAGTTTTGATGATTTTGGCGTGGGTACTACTGCAGCTAATGACCCAATTGATAAACCAATTACAACCCCAATAAATCGCAAATAGGCAGGCTCAAATCCGTATCTAACATTCGCTAAACTATTATTATTAGCATCAAGCCATGAAGTACCCAACACTAACACAGCAGTAACCGCAAGCAAGATCTGTGGTAATAATGTATGATGTACCGAAAAATGCCTAAAGTACACCAAATAGACAAATAGTATCGCAGTCACAGCTCCATATCCATAATAATTACCAGAACCATTACCGCATGAAATGTACCAGGCTACCATACCCACAAGACATCCAAAAAAAGTATAGCAAAGTTTGGCGACAAGTACATATATCGTTTGACCAGTGCTTTCACTGATTGAAACAGCAATCATGATTACCAACCAGATCATTCTCTTATTGTAGTACCACTGAGCAGTAGTTCTCACAAAGTATGGAATTGCTCCTATACATACTAAACCACCAGCTCTTACCCAAAACCAAAATTCATCGGACATAAAGAATTTAAATACACTTTTGATAAGCAATCCCATATATTGAAACATATTCATGGGCGGTAGATTATCTGCATTTCTTTTTTGGACCTGACTTTTTAAGTATTCTGGCATTTCTTCATCCAAATCACTGGATAGATGTCGAGGTTTGGAATATTTAGTTTTGGAGAAAAAAGTAATAAATTTTGGAGTAGGTCTTCTTTCATCGAGATCGAGACAAAGATCTAGCACTTTTTTGATATTGGTACACTGGTGCTTTGCAACTTCAATAAATAGTATTCCTTGACTTATCAAAAATAATAAAGATTCTTCAGTTTTTGTAGTATCAAACATAAGCTTTTTCAAAGTATCAACATCTTCATATTTGGCAATCTCCTTCTCAATTGCTTCTTTCACTACCTTTACCTTTTCCTGCATTTCTTTTTGTTTAGCAACGTGCTTTTGCCATTGACCTGGAATCAAAGCATAAACCCTAAACTCATTGGCAGCCGATAACCAATCTAGAATCACATTTAAACCAGCATCTGCTACTTCTAATAAAGGAGTAAAATGCATGGTGATGAATTTGGCTATGTTATCTATTTCATTTATTCCAATTCTATGATCTTTCCCATGATGCATAATTCTACTTCTTAGTATTTTCATTCGTTTTCTTGATTCAAACTCACCGACCTTTTTGTAAGAATCATGTATAGCACTGAATATTCGTGTGTGACCATGAATTAAAGATGATGCATTTGATTTTCTTCTGGTGATAGCAAAATCGTCTTTAGCAAAGAAAGTGCGTTCTTGCAAAAGTTGATAAAAATATGCATAACTTGCTGTGGCACTGACTACGTTCTTCATGAGAGATCTAAATTCACCAACATCACCTACATCAAATCTTCCATACGAATATTCTAACCAAATTGTAGAGGCCACCGTTTCTAATGGTGCTGTTTTATTTCTCACTGCATTCATATCCTTTTTGAATTTTTTGTAATTAGCAAAATTTGGGGCTGAAGGTCTCATGGTTTTGAACATTTTCATATTATTCCGACATGCAGTTTTCAAATCTGTGACACATTTAATAACCCCTCCAAAATACATAAAATTGGAAGTTGAAGGGTAAATAATCACCGAGGAAGCAATTTTCAATGCTAATGATATCCCCAATGGTTTAATGACTGTGTAACCCAATTGCATTGGTTGGTATAATGGCGAAAAGTGTCCATAGCAAGCAAATATGACAGAGGCAATTTGTCCTCCAAGATAAGCAAGACTCCAAAGAGGATGCAATCTCTGTCTAATATTACCTAATATAAATGTACAGGTGATAATTGATATAATAGTTACTGCGCTAGTTTTTGTTGTGATGTATCTTCCACTATAGATTTGATTAATTACACATAAGTTCAATGATTCATCCATCTGACATACGCCTTCCTGGACTAACTGTTTAACAAGTTCACTTTCTGTTATACCACCTTGTATATCATTGATAATCTTAGATCTTACAACATGATGAACTAGCCCAATTATCACCCCAAAGAAACACCCCAAGCTGACCAATGTGTTTGTTATGATTGATGCCCCACCAGATATAGATATAAACGCAATGATCAAAGTCAAATACGGAGCATTACCTAGCCAAGTACCAGTTTTGGGAACTATTGTCAATATAGCACATGACCATACATAGCACCAGCTTCGAAATGCGATTTTAAAAGAGGCGTAATCTAAATGATCAATGATATAGTGAGGATATACAATCTCCCAGCCTTTTCTCCATATACTTTTCTTAACCTCGGGTTCTTCTTTTATTATTGTGTTTGCTATATTTCTTTCATCACCATCTGGATAATATGCATTCGCAATAGAATCAACTTCGCTTTGGTCATATATATCCTCAAGAGGTATCGGATTGTTTATATCTGTGGGAACAACCCATGACGAAGTAGATGAATTAGAAGTTAGTGAACTTGCACTTTCATTATTATTGATAGCCATACGTAAATGTTGTGGGTATTTCTAAAAGGGACAAATTAGTGTCTGAATAGTATGAAGTGTTGTTGTTGAATCGACTCTTCCAAGTTTACCATTTATCGGAGACAACTAAGCGAAATCCATAAATGATTGATACAAAATTGTATGAGCTTGATGTAAATTTGTTGAACCTTTCTCATTTAGGCTATGCAAGTACGCTCCTGAAATTCCATCTAGCATGATCGGCAATAAATCTCCGAACATTTGTAATCTCTAACTTTTCAACTTATAGATTTAGACTTATTACGCCAAACGAATCGTAAGAAACTGCATTTCTAAAAGGACGAGCTAGAGATGCTGAAAATCTCCAAGGAATTGAATCAATTGTGGATCCGTTGACTACACAATCTTTCCTAATTCGGACGCACCCTGATATCTCTCGCATGAGTCCGAATCTAGATGAATATATAAACTCAGAGGTTACTCCATTAATCTACATAATTCTGTAGACAATCATTCAAAGATGACAACAATTTCTCAAGAAGAGTTCCAAAAACGAGTTGTATCACAATATACCGACGTGATCGGTGAAAAACTTGGTGGTAAAGTTTTACAATTCTCGGATCAGTTCTTTGCCGATGCTGAAAACTTGATCAAACCAACAGCTCCAGTTAGAGATGCTACAAAATTTGTGTATTCAGGTAAATGGTTTGATGGATGGGAAACTAGAAGACATAATGACCAAGAATCAGATTGGGTAATTTTTAAGATGGGAGTTAGTTCAGCAAAGTTAATTGGATGCGAAGTTGACACTGCTTATTTTACTGGAAATTGTGCTCCAGCAATTTCAGTTGAAGCTATTCAAATATTTGACGATGATTTACTGAATGTTAAAGAAAGTGATTGGAAAACAATTATTCCAAAAATTGAATGTGGTCCAAATCAAAAATATTTCTATGTTAGAGATCAATTAACTGATACAAATTTCACTCATGCAAGATTGAGAATGTACCCAGATGGTGGTATAGCAAGATTCAGACTTTATGGAAGCGTGGTTCCAGTCACTGTAGATGACAAATCAGTCATTGATTTAGCTTCAGTCAAGAATGGAGGTGTTGCCATAAAGGTTAGTGATCAACATTTTAGTACTGCTGATAATTTATTGTTACCAGGGCGTGGACATGACATGTCTGATGGATGGGAAACTGCTAGATCAAGAGAACCAGGCCACAATGATTGGGTTATTATTAGATTGGGGGTTCCTGGCACATTAAGTGAAATTGTCGTTGATACTTTGCATTTCAGAGGTAACTTCCCACAAAAAGTTAATGTTAAAGGTATCAATGTTAAAGATGAAAGCGGAATTGAGGATAGTGCATGGGATACAATTGTAGAAGACTCCAAAACAACTGCTGACAAGGAGCACTCTTTTAAAGTTAGTTCCAGTAAAGTTTACTCTCATATTAAGTTGACTATAATTCCAGATGGTGGTGTCAAAAGAATCCGTGCTTTTGGTGTAAGAATGTAGTTAAGGTTAAGGTGGAAGAACAAAAAAATAAAATTATAAAACTAGTTAAGTAGATCTTCTCTTTTCGATGAATAGAATATGTGCATTACTAGAACAAAGAGCACCTGTCAAATATGTACCCATAGAGACAGATAATATAACATACGAATCACAATTGAGACTAGTCGAGTTCTTGAAACCAGTCCTAACTCTTAATCCGTACTATGTCAAACTTTTTCTAAAAAAGTATGAACAATTTGTGGACCAAGGTAATGAAGAAGTAGCAGATGAATTATATGAACTATATTGTAATCCACAAGTCATGTATGCTAAAGAGCTTCAACCTTCACATCCTGATATAATAAAATACTACGTTGGTGGCTTGAATGAGAAATATACTGGGAACGAATGTGAAACAGTTCTAATCAAAGAAACACCGAGATTGATATCAGGATGTAATACTACAGGATTACGAACTTGGGAAGCTGCTTTGTACTTATCCAATTATCTCAATGATATAATTCTTTCTCCGTACGATTTGGCCAATATGACAATTTTAGAACTTGGATGTGGAACGGGGTTGGTAAGCCTTGCACTTGCAAAAATCTATCATAAGAAGGTGGGCCCAATCAACAAACTCATAATGACAGATGGATCGACCAACGTGTTCGATAACATAAATGATACATTAAAATTGAACAATGTCGAGTCGTCATCCATAATACGATGCCAACAGTTGATATGGGGTGAGCCATTTACAGTTGACACTGACGTGGATGTAATTGTGGCAGCTGATATAACATACGACTCACGAATACTAGAAGAACTATGTACCACTATCAATGATTTCTTCACACACAAGAATCTAGAGTGTGCAATAATTGCTGCAACTATCAGGAATCTAGACACTATAAAACTGTGGGAAATAGAGCTTGGCAAATGGTTTCCAGACAGCTGGATTGTTAAGATGTCCGTTCAAAAACCGGAATTACTTGAAGCGAACTGTTGGTTTAATATCAACACACCAGAGATACGTATATATGAAATCAGTAAATAGCATATACGTGAATTGCAACTAGTTAGTTCCTGTATGTAACCGCTGTCCAATAAAATTGAGTGCTCACGATTTCTCTCTAAACCGAACAACAAACTTCGTACTGCGTTCTCTCACTGTGAAAAAAAATTAACGAAAAGAAGAAAGAGGGAAAGAATCAATATCTATATACACATACAACCATCTATACAAACCTGTATTAAAACATGTCTTCCCTCCCAAAATTCAAGTTCCCAGTTTTGAAGACATATTGGCCATACGCTGTTGGTGGTATGTAAGATTAATCACACATTGAAAGATATTGAATTGATGGAAAAGAACTAAATGTGAGGTAGACAACGGGTCAACGTCATTTGGATTGATCAAATTCGATACTGTGCAAGCATTTAATTGAGGGAATACATGAATTGGGATAATAGAACAAATGAATCTGGCGTCACTATCTTCATTTTCAGGTTGAATACGAGTTTTTTTTATTTTAAATGCAACCCAGTCAAACCTGAAGT
This sequence comes from Nematodospora valgi, assembly GCA_030565165.1. Taxonomy (NCBI): domain Eukaryota; kingdom Fungi; phylum Ascomycota; class Pichiomycetes; order Serinales; family Debaryomycetaceae; genus Nematodospora; species Nematodospora valgi. Next base: position 56,206 of record JAJMBF010000028.1, read on the forward strand.
TGTCATTGAAATAAAGCTCCATATTAGGTCTATTCCATCAAGAAGCATCTGTGAAGAAGAATACTAACATGATTTTTAGCTGGTGTTACATACTACTTAGTTTACAAGGCATCAATTGCTTCCCTGAACTCTGACGAATTCATCAATGATCCAAGACACCCAAGATTCAAATCTGGTGGTAAATATATCGATTTACAAAAAAGAGATGAACAACATTAGAAGAAGTGATTCTGGTTGACTTGAGTGTTGGACGCTTTCATACATGTAAGAGTTTATACAGAAATATATATAAAATTTCATATTGGCAAAGAATTGGCTCTTTCGTGATCGCGTTGCCACTACTGTGGTGCACATCTCTTGATGTTGGTCAATTTAATGGTCACAAACGATTGCATCTGCGGGTCTTCCAGTTTACTCAAACAGTGGTTAAACAGAACAGCTTTAAATTTTGATTTGACAACTTTACCTCTATGGCTTTTAGGAAGTCCAAATTGCTTGCCAAATACGATACAATGCTCTTTTACTATTTTGAGAGACCTTACATCAAGACCATACTTGGAAGGCTAAACTGAATAACTGTGATTACATACATCTATTGGAAGTAACTCCAGAATTCGGCTACGAAATAATTATTTAAAAACCTATGACCACATCACTCTAATATTACACAGTTTTAACTTTGCAAGTCATTCATTTATACTTCTCTCTTATCAATCAGAGTTCTATTATCGTGGCACTATATAAGTGTTGGTAGAATCATCCTCCAAAACAACCAATTAAATGTTTAATGTAGTAAGCAAAACTTTTTTTTGATAATCATCTGGGGAGCAAAACTTATCTTGACCCACAGTCAAAAATTAGTAATCCATCGACTTGTTCATCTATCAGCAATGCTATTTAGAGACCAAATTACTAGTTATATAGGTAGGAGATTCTTTTCATTTAAGACGTTACCTACTCCTAACTCAAATGCTTTAAAATTCATATCTCCAGAATGTGAGATACTACCCATTGCAAACAAAACATTCGAATTCACATCTACATTACAAGCAATTCATTCTCCTTTGGCTTTACAGATTCTCAATATCCCAGGTGTCAAATCAATCATGCTTGGTTCGGATTTCTTAACCGTGAACAAACAAGATCACATAAACTGGGCATATTTGCGTCCCGAGGTGGTGGGGTTAATGGATGAGTTCTTAACAAGTAAACAACCAGTTGTAACTAAAGAGTTATTGCAAGAAGTAGAATCTCAAGAAACTAACGAAAACGATTCAGAATTGATTTCAATGATAAAAGAATTAATAGAAACTAAAATTAGGCCAGCTATACAAGATGATGGAGGAGATATAGCATTCAAAGGATTTGATGAAGAAACGGGTAGAGTATTTCTAAAATTACAAGGTGCTTGTAAATCATGTTCCGCTAGTGAAGACACATTGAAGAATGGAATTGAGTCTATGTTGAAACATTATATTGAGGAAGTTAAAGAAGTTGAACAAATTTTGGACCCAGAAGAAGAAATCGCAATGAAGGAATTTGAAAGATTGGAAAACCAGTTAAAAAGTAGACCATCATTATCTGAGGAAACTCCTCCTACTTTATAATTTATTTGTATTTAGTCTATTTATTAAACGGGTTATAATATATTTATTCAGATTCATTAATTACTTGAAGGATATCTTTACGTAGTATATTGTCTGCATTCTCTTTTAAAATAAGTTTATTGGACTCTTTCAACAAACCATTGTCAATGCACTCTTTACCAAGACACAATCTGATTTCCTCAAATAAGTCGTTCAACCAACCATTGGTGAACTTAATCCAATTTCTTGATACTTGATTGAATCCAATTACCCAGCCTAAACTGAATAAAGCAATACATGCATTTCCACTGAAGTCGAAAAATTGATAAGCCAAGATTGATATCACGGAGATCGGAAATTGGACTAAGATAAATGCTGTAGCTAATACATTGTAAACTACTGGCTGTATATCATCAGCTATTCTCCTGTTTATGACTTCATTCTTCAACTCGAGCAATGGATTATGTATATCCTTGTCTTCGGGATTAATTTTTCCTTTCAAGAAATTGAAATTTTCAATACTTTTGTTCATAAAATTGATGTTAAAGAGGTCCTTAATATCATATTCAACGTTATCATTTTTATAATATAATTTCCACCAGTTCAATTGATTACGGAAAAAGCTTCTTGTTGCAGGTTCAAATTGAAACTGCAATTCTGAATTAACCAAATCGACAAATCTCGATATTTCAATTTTGATAAGCTCTTCATTTTCACCAAACGTGGAAGTACGAGAGGATACAATCCCCTGTATACCTGTTTTAATGTTTTGTAAATACCAGGAACTCAATACATCTGTTCTCAGATATAAATCTATAATTTTGTATAATTCATAAATATTACTGTTTATCATATTATTAACGTAAATGTCGGATGCTTCAGTGCCATTTTCAATGAATTCCATTATCCCCTTAAATGCTAATTCACTGTTAATTTTTATGATATGGCTGTGAATGCTTTCATCAATTGAAATTGGAGTGGATTCGGAGCTCGAAGGCGTATATTCTGAATTGTCAATGACATTTAACAAAACTTTACTCTGGATTGATGGTGGAAAGGGCGTACTGGTGGTATTAACCTGATTGGTTACAGCTATCAAAAATGAAAAGTCTGCTGCATGAGAAACGTCTGAAATTTCATGTATTATTAAATCATTTGGAGCTTCCAGTGGTTTCCTGTGAAAGGTTGGTCTGTAAGAGCCACTCAAGATAGGTGAAGGTATTTTAAAGTGCCGTCTTTGCTCATCAGCAGGAGTAGAATCCACTCCATATTGAAACCTACTGGTTCCTTGTCTCTTCACCACCCGTTCCAACCATACAGCATTATTTTCAGACAATGGATCAGCCAACAAGCTTTCTATTATCTTTGATTTCTCTTGCGTTGCCTTATTTTCATAAATCACACCTATTTTGATGAATTGGGAGTCATGTCTATTTTTGATCATGTGATTGAACTTGGCTATATCACTATTTACTAGTTCATCTTGAGGAAAAGAGCTTCTATAGTTGTTTAAATTGTATATGAGTGTGGTGTTGTCCCTATGTACGAGTGAATTGGTGGAAAAGCTAACAAGTGTTAGCTTTTTGGGGCCCCGAATAGTATTAACTACTCTCTTACTGACCAATTGATCTAGTAGAACCATTTTATTGAAGAATTTATGGAACTGCGTGATAAATTGAATAACTCCACGCTATGGTTGTCAAGCGATTGAATGACCTGATTGACTGTAAATCCGTGTTTGGTATTCTTACAGCCAAAACTAAGTGAACTGATCGAAAATCGGCCGCGTCAACACGACGCACCGCCAGTCTGTCTGTTCTGTTTGTTCACCAACCTGACTTTTTTTGACAGTGGCGTCAGATGAAAATCAGGACGCATATCACGTAGTGCTCCGAGACGCTCGTACAACGATCATGAACCATCCCACAAGCAGAGTATATAGGTATTGTCTCTGATGTATCCTTAGAGCAGATGGCTATTGCAATGTCAATGGGATAATCAGTGATAGTACCAGGCGCCTAAGTGTCGTTGTCTGATCCGCCGTAGTTCATGTATACTTTGTTTCTATTTTTTCTTTTGTTTGCCCCATGAAAACATTGTGAAAATCAGAGTGTAAAGCAAAACAAAATCTAGAGATTAAACCAAGAGAACTACTTTCCATTCGTTTTCCTATTGTCATCTTGCTACTGCTACCACGACAGATTAGATAGATCTTACATACGCTCATTTGTTCATCGATTTTCACCGTTCGAGGTTGTATTAAGCCATCTTCTTCCCCATTACAGGTCTCTCAATGAATCAACTACTATACAGAACATGTCATGTAATAAAAAAGTATTCCACGTTCATAGGTCCGGGTTTGGTTGTCAGTGTGAGTTATATGGATCCTGGTAACTATTCAACATCGGTATCATCGGGTTCTATGTATAAATACAAGCTTTGTTTTGTTATTTTCATGGCCAATGTATTTGCAATTATTTTACAGTCCTTGTGTGTCAAACTAGGAACTGTCACAGGTTCAGATTTAGCCGAAATGTGTAGGTTGAACTTACCGCCAAAGTTGAATCTATCAATATATGTCTGTGCTGAAATTGCAATCATTGCAACTGATTTGGCTGAGGTTGTTGGAACAGCCATCTCACTAGAGATTTTGTTTGGAATTCCATTGTTCTACGGTGTATTAATCACCGTATTGGACGTTTTGATTATTTTGATGGCATATCGTAAAGATGGATCTATGAAACAGACGAAATTTTTTGAGATATTAGTTTCAATTTTAGTTGCTGCAACTTGTGTTTGTTTCATTCTCGAATTATTCAAATGTAAATTTGAAGCTGGTTCGAGTTGGGAAATACTTAGAGGATTCTTGCCAGTACATAAGGAAATTTTCAAAGAATCAACAGCTTTGTTTTTGAGTTGTGGTATTGTTGGTAGCACAGTTATGCCACATTCTTTGTACTTGGGATCTGCCTTAGTTCAACCAAGATTGAAAGATTATGACGAAAAGCACGGTAAAAGGCAAATTGTTCAGAACATAATATCCAGTGATTCCAGTGCAGAGGTTATTGCCAATGTCGTGCCAACGTCACGTCTACGTAGAGTCTCAAATGGATCCTTATTGACAAAAAAATACAAACCATCATATTCGGCCATCAAGTACTGCCTTAATTATTCATATGTTGAACTAATTTTATCCTTATTCATTGTTGCCGTATTTGTGAATTCTGCAATTTTGATAGTTGCAGGTTCCACATTATATGGCAAACCTGATGCTGCAGATGCCGATTTGTTATCAATATATGAGATGTTATCTTACTATATTTCTCCAGCAGCAGGTCTTATATTCGCATTATCGATGTTATTTTCTGGTCAAAGTGCAGGTATTGTATGTACAATGGCGGGGCAAATTATATCTGAAGGATTTATAAACTGGACAATAGAACCATGGAAGAGAAGAATAATAACAAGAATTCTAGCTATTACACCCGTCATACTTGTCATAGGTGTATTGGGTCGTGAAGGTGTTTCTGATGTTATGAATTCTTCTCAAGTGGTGTTAAGTTTCATATTGCCAATTGTTTCTGCACCATTAATTTATTTTACTTGTAAAAAGGAATACATGACCGTTCATGATACTACTGCATCCAGTGAAACAAGTCCATTGTTGGAATGCAATGAAAGTTCAACAGGATCTGAAATAAGGAAAATCAGCTTCGAAAATGGAACCTTTCTATGTATCGCAAGTGTGTTGACTTGGATTATAATAACTGCTTTAAACATGTATTTAATTATTGCATTCGCACAGGGAGCCGATATTTAAAAAGCCGAAAACTATATAGATATAATACAAAATTTAAGAAAGTTCATTGAAACCTGCCTACTCTTCTTTTAGTAAAGCTTGAAGTTTTGATACTTGGTAATCGACCTGGTTTAACCATCAATGTGTTATTCGCTGAGGTGCTACTACTGATTGATCTACTTTGATGAACACCAGGCAAAGTGCCACAGAACTCAGATATTAAAACAGGTATCTTCTTGCTAAATTCAAAACTAAAATTGGAAGGTTTCAATTTATATAATTGTGTAGCCATAGTGATAAGCTTCAGTATACGATTATATAAACGATATTCCATATGATCTGGAGCTAAAGGATTTCGAACATCACTCTTGGCGTATCTTTCTTGACGTAGTTGATTAAGTTTTATTAAGGAAATTGAAATCAAACTCTGAAGTTTTGCTGGATTAACTAAATCTTGGCGTTTTTCCTTTAGGAGTTTCAATTCTTCTATTTTGAAAGGATTCCATTCTACTAAATTGGCAATATTTATCTCATCAGAACTTGGTCTTTCTTTAATTATCTCATCTTTGGGTTCTTCCTTTTCTAGTTCCTTATCTTCGTCGTCATCCTCCTCTTTGACTTGTTCCTTTTCAAGTTCCTCATCTTTCATTTTAACTTCTCCATCTTCTAAAAATGCCTTCTTTATTTTTTCGATTTCAGCTACACCTATATGATTGAACCAAATATCAGCTCTTAGCCTCTCTCCCACAATCGAGCCTTTCAGGTCCCTTAAAAAAGCAAAGGATCTGTAGTAATTTCCCGGACCCCAAATGGTAGTAGCATTCGTTGATAATTCATTCCCTCCTTGTTGTAAAACTGTCAACTTTGGCTTTTCTAATGCTGTAGCTGTGCTATTCGCATTTTGATTAGGTAACAAGTTTGCAGGTTTTAAAGTTGTCGACTTATAGGTCAACCAAGTGGGCATTGTTATGGTGTACCATGTAGGATGAAAAAAGTCATGCAAAATATTCGTTGGCTGATCTAATGGCGACGGGATCTTAGTATTTATTGGTGATAATATTTCCAATGTGGAATCAGATATCGAATCTTTGACATTTGGTACAACTTGCGCAATTGAATATGGGTCAGCAACAACTGTTCTATTAGCATCCAATTCTGACTTGTTGATAAGAGATGAAAATAAGGGTTGAATTCTTTGTTTCACTACTGGAGCTTGTTGATTAAATAAATTTGTGTATCCCGTTGGTTCAGGTTCTTCAGTTTTTGACACATATGTTATTACTTCACCATTTGTCAAATTATAAGTAGTTAAAATCTTCTTAAACTCTTCTTCTATTTGGACTTCTAATTCATTCTTAACTTCTGGTAATTGGGTATTGAATATAAGATTATTTCCCACTTCACGTATTAACAATTCTGTAGAGAATTTATAAAAGAAATCTAACTCCTTATATTCTTTAGATCCTAAATCTGATTGATTCAATAATATTGATGAAACTACTTTAATATCATGATAAAGTTTATAAGGTGAATTATTATATTTTTCATCTTTATACTGTTGCTCTATACTTGTCACCTCCTTTGTGTTGAAATTCTTTAAAGACTGAACTATTTCCATTGGGTTTTCCTGATAAAAATCGGTAGGTAAGATGCTTGAAGTCAAGACATTTTCATTTGTATGTTTATAAACTTTGAACAAGTCAGGTAAGAATTTTTCAACTAAATTGAAGTTAGTATATAAATCAATGTCATTTTCTGTCTTGAATGAGCACATACATGAATATTCACTATCTTTTTTAATATCTTTTGTCATACTATTTTGAGTTTTGCAGATAAAACCGAAAAAATTGTTATAGCTTTGTTTTTGTTGATGTTATAATTTTTCTGTTTGTTTGTTGAAGTGGGAATGATCTTTTTCCTATTTCATTTTTCTTTTGGTTTGGACACGTGAAGTACAAACCAACCTTGCTCCAGCTTGCTCCTATCGAGCTCATTTGATGATACATGGAACACATCAGCTAATCCATTTATAACAACTTCACTTGGGAACCCTTTTCTTTTCATCCAGGAAAGTAGATTGTTCCATGTAATTAGGGATGGGTTGTGAGATTGTGTATTATATATTGTTCGTAAGGTCTGTCTACTTGACACTTTCACTACCTTATTACAAACTCTCAGAACTACGTGGGACTGTTTTCTTTTGAAGTAATTCATCTTGGTTAGAATGAAAGGATTGTATTGGTTTAGTTGAAGCAGCTGTTGTCGTTCTTCTTGATCATCTAGTTCTACTGAGGAATTACTTGAAAAATCATCCTCCTCGTTGACTTCATTGATGAACCCTGATGACTCCAAAGAATCATCATACAAGGTGAAGCTCCAATCATTTGAATAACTCTTTGCCATTTATGTTGTGTTTTGAATGAAACTGTAATAAAGTTTGAAATTCAAAAAGTTTTGCAACCCACATTTCTCTCATTTACAGGAAGCTCACCAAAAGTTTTGGTGATTGTTAAGTAAATTGACCAGTTATACAAACTTAAATTTTTATATGTAGTTTCGACGTCAACAGAGGAACTACATATTGAAATTATTCTAATTCAATATGATAAATTAACGTTTTAAAAATTGTTTTAAAAAGTAGGTCCATTAATTCAATACAAATCGACAAAGTAGACTTACGGCGTAGATATAATAACTTCTTTAATTTGTTTTTGCTCAAAAATAAAACAAGTTGTTGGGACTATGCAAGAAATCATGAATGTGACTTAAGAGACCAAAATGGAGCTGAAGGTTGCTGATGAAACAAGATAAGCATATTCGATTACTGCAACCCTACTACATATATTACAATACATATGTATTGAGAACAGTGCCTGCAATGAATGTAATGTCGCCAGATCTCCCACTTGTGTCACTTTTAAAATCTACAAATGTAAATTTAGGGCTTTGAAATCCGCTTTCATAGATTTCAAGTGCACCGCTATGATAATAAAAAATACAAAGCGGTTGTCCTGGTTGTTGATTATGGTTTTTCCAAAAGGTTTGAACAAGAGCCAAGAAGATATTGAATAACTTGAATACAATGCAAACAAGCCATCTTTCAGGACAATCATCGTATATATTCCAACAAGCACAGTTGCAATAGTCATTGTTGCATCAACCAAGAAGTATCATTGTGATGTACGTCACGGCTTGCGTATATCTCTTGAAGTTAATCTTGAGGTACAATAAATCTGAGAAGCTACATTTAAAGAAGCCGAAGCCGAAGCCAGCTGAGCTAGTGATGCACCGAGATAGCTTCTGGGAAGATCAGACTATAAATGAGCGTTATCACACCACATGACCCACTACCTATATGTAATTTATAGTCTGTAGTACTCAATCAAATTATTGATCATTGAGTTATAATATTCAGATATGTAAAATTAAAGAACCTGCTCGTTTTCTTAATAGTACTTACAACGCAACACTCGATACAAAAGACGAACACAGGACGAAATATACCACTAACGGCAAACTGTGAACAAGTAATACCAAATTTTATCACCAGGAATAATCAAAAATGAAGTTTCTTCTTCTGGTGATCGGCTTATGGCACAGTATTAAAAAGCTGTCAAATTCTGCACTAAATCTAACTTCACCCAGTTTGGTGGCACTACATCAAACATACAAAATTCACTTTGGCTTATAGAGTATAGGGGTTGTTTATGCAACATAGGCATTTTTAGTAATGTAATGTCTTTATTTGTCTAGTTTGGGTCATTCCGTATACGCTATGATATATCAAAAGGATATATCATCATCACTTTCGTTTAGCAATCCAGCTCTTAACAAAACTTGATCCCAATCACTAAAGAAAATAAGTACAGTTTCACTCAATGCAATCAAAATCATTCCGCTACCAATACCAATCCACAATCCATATAATCCCCAACCTAATATTTTACTTAATATTAATGCCAATGGCAATGCAAAAGCATAATATGCAATAAAATTGATAAATCCTCCAAATTTTTGTAATCCTTGCGCTCTCAAAATCCCGCTATTTACTGAGGCAACACCATCAAAGATTTGTAATACTGAAACTAACGGGTTCAATAAATCGACGATAATCCTGGTGACCTCCGGGTCATCTGTAAAAATTCCAGCAATTTGTTTTCTGAATATAAATAATGTGACACAATTGAAACATGCAACAAGCAATGCACCCATCATTGCAACATTTGTTGCAATCATTGCACCACACATATTTTGACCCCCGATGAAATTTGCGATTCTTGTTGAGGCAGCAATACTCACCGCAAATGGAATCATATAAGCTAATGATGCAATACTTGATGCTGCACTTTGCGCAGCTAGTTGAGTAGTACCGAAATATGATGCAAATAAAGTCATAATTTCATATGCCATATACTCAGACTCTATCATTACTATCCCTGGGATCGCCAAGTGAGCAAGTTGTCCCCAGTTTGTGAAAATATCGGGGAATTTAGCAAGACCGAACCAACACTTCTTGCCGTCGATAAATCTTACATAAATTATCAACAAGAAGCTCATGATGAAAAAGTTCACAACTGTAGCGATTGGCGCACCAATGAATCCTATACCATACTTTTCATTCCATACAAGAAACCACGATAAGAAGATATTAATAGGAGCACTAATGAATAATATACCAGTCCCGGCTTCAAAGATCCCTTGAGCTTGCAAGAATCTCTTCAGATTTTCGAAAAATATATATCCGGGAGCTCCTAATATTAAGATTCTCAAAAATTGTGCAGTCAAATCAACAACCTTTGGATTGTCAATAATATACTTCAAAAGACTTGCACTAAACCACCAAAATATCCCACAAGGTATAAATAAAGCCCATGAAAATATAACAGATCTTTGTACAAATACACTCATCAACTCATAATTCCCTGCCCCATACGCTTGAGGACACAATGTATCCAATGCTGTTGCTGTACCTTCAAATATTGCAAATGTTATAGTTGAAGTCATTGTAGCTAATGAAACAGCTGCTAATTCATTCGTACCCAATTTCCCAACCACAATCAAACAAACAATCGAAAAAAAATGTTCTAATATAAAAGTTACAATTAATGGCAATGCATGTCTAAATAAAGTATGTATTTCAATTACATAACTTGTTTTGAGGTTTATAAAGTTTTCCCATTTTGAACTTGATGATGATAAACTGGATCGCCTTCGTTCTGTATCAAATTCATGCTCTTCACTTTCTTCCGAATTTGCAGCAGATATTCGTCGATGATGCTCTTCCACTAGCCAACTATGAAATGATTCTTGATCTTCAGAGGTCTGGACCGAATTCAATGTAGAAGGTAGGGATCTGGAAGTGCTGACACTGGCAGCATCGCTATCATCATAATCGCATCCGAGTTCCGATCTATCTTCAATTAATGATAGAAATGAACGTTGATCATCTCCTTCGCCATACCTGAATAATGGTATCTGTGTTGATGGGGGTATGAATAATCTTCTTCTTCTGCTATTTGTGAGACCTGCTCCTGTATTAGGATTCGCTAGTTTATTTATAGATGGGAATAACACCATACTTGTAAGAGTAGTAGTTTATCTATCTCTCTGTCTGTGAACATAAACAGAGCCCAACTAAATTCAACTTTTTTTCTTTAGAATATTTCAGTCTAATTCAAATATAAAAGCTACAATTAACGAAGACAGAATGTCACCTAGAAGATCATCCATATGGCACCACCCAAAACAATTGCCAAAACTATAGCAGTCAATGCACCAGCACCCGCTCTATCCTTACTGCTTATTTTCAATTCGTTCTTATTGGTAGTATCATGGGTATCTGTACCAGCAGCATAATTGGTTTTATTCGAGCCACCAGTCTTTATAGATAACGGCTGCTTAGCAATTAACGCTAGCATAACTTCTAAAGATGACATCTGTTCACCTAAGCCATAAACACCATCCCATGTATTTAGTGACCAATTTTCACCACATGTGACATGATCATTACCACCAGAACATGATAGGGCAGCACCTGCGGCACTTTTTTCAATATATGGCTTAATCGTATCTACAGTTTCAGGTACAAGTAACATAGTCAAACCAAGACATCTTGAAAATAACGATCGGAAAGATCTTTGATCATTATTACACACATTCTGTGGCTGACATGTGCTTTCTTGCATAATTTGCTCCGAAGTGAAGAAATAAGCTAATGAAGCTTCAACAATTTCTAATGTACGCTGTTTCCAAGTATCATTTTTAGTGACATCATATAAATAAGCACAACCAGCCATGAACACACCATAGGTATATGACCATCTCAAATCAGTGACTGTTGAACAATTATTATCAATATTTGCACCATCATAAACACGAAACTTACCACTCTGTTCTTCGGTCAAGAATTGAACATCGTCCATCCATTGCCATACACGTTCAGCAACTGGAACATAAGTAGTTACATTATTGGTATATCTAGCTAATCTTGCAGCCAAATGGAAAAGACAACCGTTACTAATGGAATTTTTATAGTCGTATCCCGAATTCCATGTAAAAATTTGCCATCTCAAACCACCACCACAATGTGTGGTATCCCATCTTGCATTCATGGTATTGAAAATGGCCTGGACCATTTCTAACCAACTATGAGAGTCTGTGGCTGGGTTTGAGAAATTTCTTTCAACAGCTTCCATAATAGCCATCCCCCAAACACCTTGGTCATCATTTCCTTCAGTCATCGATTGATTTGAAGGAATGTAGTTGAAGTTTTCACCAGCTTGATGATACATTCCATCATGTATCCACCCTTCTAAAGTTTCGTTCTTAGAGTCACAAAACGTAAAATAATCGACTAGTCCTCCAAATGCTTCACCTGCATTCCACCAATAATTTGGTGGTGCAAACATACCAACTGTACCTCCATATTTGAAACCTTCGTAATAATTCCACATACCGTCCGAAACTAGCTTTGCTGCAGCACAGATAGAATCTTGATCGTTGACATCAATTTCAAGCGAATGGACAACTGATATATAGAATAGCACCAAGATTATGGCTATTAGCTTACTTAGATTGAGCATCCTCTCCCCCGGTGTGTGTTTGAATTTGAACTGTGTCGTGCAAAGACTCCGTGTATTCTGTTTTGGATGTAAATTAACCTAACAAAGCAACTGGGTTAAAACTGCTCTAATATACTGCTTTGAATCTGTATAAGTTGATCTAAAGTAGCTTTCTAATCCGTGTCTAGATGAGTGTGAGCGGTACTAGATAGTAGATAAGCAAGGTAAGATATTTAGTGAAGAGGCTGTAGTGAAATTGGTGGTAGATCAAATATCAAGGCAGTGTGATTGTATGTGCATATATGGTTACTAAAAATATTTGATGATTTTGATTTACTGGTCAGACAACACCAACATATTGTATATAGTAAACGTTACCAAGCAATAGCTCAGAAGAAAAAATACATAGGTCGTGCAGCCCTGCCAATTGTGCTATTATTTTCTTACTATTACTACACGTACGAGGCCCCTTTGAAAGAGGTAGTGTCGATACTACAATTCGATCATTCTGGTCTATAAACATCCTATGCGTGTTGGCCTCTCGTTTTCTTTGACCTTGAGTTTGAGTCTGCTTTTGAGACTGAAATATTTCCACGCGAACAAGTAGCGGGACTTGATACTCGACAGTACTGAAGTCGTGCTGGAGAGACTTTATTTGTCTTTCGCGCGGCCTGGTGCGAAGACCAACTATACGTCATGGCGTCTCCTCCCGAGGAAGTATTTCAAAATTTGTGTGTGTCTCGATATGGTCATCTATATTTGACTCCAATCAAATAGATTCAACAATTGAGTCAATCTAGTAATTACCACTCTGTTGTCAGCCAAGATAATCATATCTTCATATTCATTCTTTTCAACACCATTGCTCATGGAACATCGATCGTATGATCTCTTGCTATTTTCATGATTTCTGAAGAATCTGCTCGAATGATTTCGATCTAACAACGCACCGTTCCAGCCTGCTCTGATAGCTCCGATAAAATCAGTATCGTAAGAGTCACCAATGTGCCAACAATTTGTCAAGAATTTGCTGGGCAGAAATTTTCCTTTGTAGTTTGCGTCAATTTCCAGTCTATATTCACGCAAGGCTACTTTATCAAAGAAAGCCTTTTCTGGTTTTGAATGAGTGAAATCATATGACAAGAATATACCAGGACAATGGAAGTTTTCACTACAATGAAAGTAATGTTTCAACTTCAAACTTTGTAATATGGTAAGGGCTCTCAAATCTGAATTACTCGTAATTATAGTCCTTATACCCCTTTCTCTTAATCCTTCCAATGTAGGGATAACATCATCATATACAGTATATGCGTCCCCGCTTGTGAAGTGATGGATTAATCGATGACACAAAGCCATTGCTTGATGATCGTGTTTATCTAGTTCAAATAGCTTTATCAATAATTCCAGCCACCACTGATCGCAATTCTCGAATTGCGGATTACCCTTCCCGTAATTGGGATACGTCTTACATAATTCATCATACACAATGGGGAATTCTTTTTCAATGGATTTTATAGATTTGTTGATGCCGAATTCATGATGTGCAATTTCATAATATTGCTCAGTTACTGGATTCTTTGGAGTATACAACGTACCAAATAGATCAAAAGATACAAAATTTGGTGGTGGGAATTTGCTTTTTCTTTCTCTTATTATTTGTGCATTTTCGATTTTGAAAGGCTGGGAAATTAGATGAGACTTAGTTGACACTGTTCGTTTGAATGTTTGTCTAATTGAGTGTCTTGTCAACATCCTATTAATAAAGTGATGTACGTGAAACGATTGATCGAATAGAAAGAAAGCGAAGTGGAATTATTTGTTAAAATTGCGTTCCATTGAATTTGCAGCTCTTATTGCACAGCATTATACCAACATCTATACAAACTTAACCTAAAAAAATACTTCTTAGCCCCATTCCTTCATAACACAACGCCGGTGGTTTCTGGAATCAATGCTTTTACCCTTAACAGCATTAATACCACCTTGATCGTTACCAGTGTGATTACTATTTACAACTGGAATTATGCCCATAAGTAAATGCAGCCTATCATCCCGTTCTTCTTTAGTTTGCTCATCTTGTCTCTCCCAAACCTCTTTAACTACCTCCAAGACTGGATTGGTACTTCCTACCACCATACTTTCGGAGAGTCTATAACTACCTCCAACATCTCACACCTGCTGCACATACATGCTGCTTACATATGGCGGATTTATTATGGCCAAAAGAAAAAGGTGAATTTACTCTACATCACAGATAGAGACCACCTAACATTAACCTACGTGTCTCCTACTTTGTGATCCTTAAGGGCTTACTCTTCCCCAACCAGCCAATTATATTCACCCACATCGCATCTCATTTCCGCTCTATGCTGATGTACTGTAATGCTATAATGCTATAATGCTATATGCCTTCAATGCTACACAATTACAAAACAATCTAAACCCAACTTGAACCGATAATTACATTGTATGCCATTGAATTTTTGATTTTCTATCGATATGTCCAATTCTTTTTGATCCATTGATTTTGTTAAGTATCTAATCCATGGAAAACATGGGTATTGCAATTGTTCCTCTTCGACGCTGATGTATGTCAACTTCAATCCAGAATACGTCAACATTGGTAACTTGAAACTAATTTGAATATCATCACTTTGAAAGGTTTTTTTGATCTTCGCAATTGCGTGCTTTCTGATCGACGTCTTTTGGGAATTTACTCCATAAAACTCGTCTAAAGCCTCACGGGCGTCATCCACTTCATTTTCAAGCTCCTGTTGGGAATTTGACCAATCGACCTTCCTTAGTATATATTGCAGAATCTTATCCTGTAGTATATTGGTACTAGTAAATAGTGACAACTCACACATCATTCTTACCACTTGTTTCCCATCTATGCTATCGATTTTCCATATGACTTCAGACGAGTCGAATTTGAACGAAACCTCACCATTTTCACTTTTATATTTGAGATCCGTTCCGTCATAATCTAGTTCAAAATAAAACGGATTTATGGGAATTTTGACTATTAAGTTCTTACAGTGACGTCTTCTTGGAAAATTGGTATTGATTATACACATCACTTGTAATTTGCCTGTCTCTGTATTCACTCGAAATGTTGGTTTTATCATTATCAAAGGTAATTTTCTTTTCTGTTTTTGTTGTTCAACGTGATACGTCATTAATATGAACTTATCATCTGGTGGAATGAATGTGACTAAATTCTGTTTGTAAATCTTGGACAATTCGATACATTGGTGATATTGTATGTTTCTTATCGGTATTCTATGCTTTTGTTTTTTCTTCACCCCTGACATGATTGATGACGTCTCTGACAACATCTCACATTCCTCATCATCGCTTTCGTTTGCTTGCAATTGATTTTCAGGAATTGGTTTGTCATTTGGAACTGCTTCATTGATTGGGGCTCTCACTTCTTCAATTGGTGTACTGTCATCATCCTCATCATCGTCATTATCAATCGATGACATGTGTTTTTCATTAAACCCAATGCGACATATGGGCATTCCTGATAAATACGACTTGACAACACAAGTTCCATATATTTCATTTCTCTTAACCATGCTTGATCCCAAGTCATAAACAAATTCACAATCTTCGATTATATCAATGAAAATCTCATTCTTCGCGTAGAAGATCCCCTTTGGTCGCCAATTAATAGCCAGGGAGTACGTTCGTAGAATTGAACTGTTAACAACATTAGACTCTTTGATGACATCCGTTTTGATTGACTTATTGCGTGTAGACTTGATTTCGTTTTTCATTTTATCTTTCTTGTCCTTCTTCTTCTTCTTGTTGTTCTTTTTTACTTCTTCACCGTTCTCCTCTTCTTCACTTGAGCTAGAATCCTCTGTATCATACTTATTATTTCCCAAGTGTAACTTTGGCAAATTTGGTTCAACCTTGATATATTCTTCCAAAAGCTTATAATCAGTCATCTGTACCATTCCAAAATCTAAACATTCATCCAATAATTCAAATATCAATGTCAAATTGTCAATAATAGCATCTCGATCTAATGATTTCTCAAGCTTGAATTTCGTATTACACAAGTAATGCACTAGTATTATCTGAAAGTTGTTCAAAAATATAATGACCAGCATCACGTTGATGTTCTTTAGTGTTACTGCTAGTATTTTAATATCATTGTCACATTGTACATATATATATGATAAGTTATTATGATACAAAATCGGGACATGTTCAAATGGCTGTAACTTCTTTAGTAGTGTGCTGAAATTACGTAGAATAGTATGATCTGGGGGAAGTTGATCATGATATCTTCGGTTTAGTAGCAACTGATGTTGATTATACTCATCCGTGGAATCAGGTAGGTATAACACATATAGTGCTGAGATCATGATCAGTGAACTTCCAATGGTGTTGAAGAATATTGTACGGTTATTTTTTAGTTCATTTTAGATCTGCTTTTTTTTAATCGCCTGATACTTACCTTGGTTGACCACTGATTAAAAAAGATCCCTAGAAATTTCCAGCCGTGGATATCAACAGATACCACAACTACTTGAGATATGCCACGAGTATTACCTATATTGCACGAAGAATCCATTCGCAATGGATTAAGGGCAATAAACAATTTAGGAGCACCACACTGGACGTTAAGAATTTTAGATACTGCACCTCCGTCTCATGTTCTCGAAGTTCAATACCACCTACGTGACTTCAAGGTAGCTTGGGAGTTCTTGAATGCAATTGCAAAGCAAGCACAGAGAATGCACCATCATCCAACTATAACAACAACCTACAACAAGGTAGATATCGAACTTACAACTCATGAAGTCGGAAATAACATAACTCAAGATGATATGACTCTAGCAGAAACTATTCATAAGGAGTATCAGGGATTTGTTAATCCTAAATAAATGAGTTCATTCTATATAATTAACAGATCTAACTGCCTGACAATATTTATCTCGAATTTCAATTGCTTCATACGTCCCCTCGAGACTTGCTAACACCACATACTCATGCCCCCATATGCCTTTAATTGTTTCCTTTTCTACCAACTTCCGTACTTTTTTATTACCTTTTTTTGTGTCGATAGTTCGTATATAAGTAAGCTCAAATGGAGGCTCTCCCATAAATGTAAAAATAAGTTCGGTTTGGTCACCCTCGTGTAAATCTTCAATTATATAATCCCCCTTATTGACTTCAACTGATGGGATCTCATGAACTTCTAACCGTAAATGTTCTGCCTTGATTGGATCATTTGTGAAATTAACCAGACATGCATTCTCTCCGGAATCTTTCAATGCTTGAATGTTCAAGATTCCTGGCTTTGAAGCTAATCTTTCAAACGTATGATACAGTTCAGCTTTTCGTACTTTATCATTATACTCATAAAATATGGATATTGGTGCAACGCCAGTCAAATTATAAGTAACATAGTCTCCAACACAATAATGCATCTTCAGTGGATCTGATTTAAAAATATTCGGTGGCTCGGTGATAGATATAATGTATTTGTTATTAGCCTTGAACTTCTTGCCTACACATCCGTTACCATCTGAAATTTTACTAAAGGTGATGAAATAATCGCCCAATCCTAAAAATTTCAGATTTTTCAATTCGATATATGGTTCATTTACATTTTTGAATATCAAGCTTTGAGTTTTCCCGGTGTCCTTATTCTTCAATACCGCATTCACATCAAATGGCCATTTTCCCGAAAACTGTACTGGAATTTGTGCAGCAATTGAATCTTTATACAATTTGTTTTCACAAATTTGAGTGAATTGCTTGTCATGCAAAAATTGCGCAGTTGGCAATGCATTTACATCATATATAACTTTGGGAACCTTCGCATTGACTGTTTTACCCTTAGATTTATTGTATAATTTATCAAAAACTCTTTTAAATTGATGTTCATATCTTCCATTTTCTTTTGTAGGTAAGTTAATTTTAATTTCATGTCCTTCGACATTCATTGAATGTGATTCTATTTTACCACTAGGTAATTTGATTCCGTAGTCAAGTATGAATGGTGCATGACCTTTCAATTGTAGTTTAATCTCATTAGAACAACCATTACACAATGGTTGTAAATGAATAGTTGAATCATCTGTATGTTGTAAGAACTCCTTGTCTGCGATAGTTTTCATAGATGGTCTTTCATAATAAGAAATTGTAACTGGTTTATCAGAATTTGTGATTTTTCCTTTACATCCATTGTTTTCAAATGAACTTAACCAATATGTACCTTCTTCAAAAAGTCTAATCGATGTACCTTTGACGCTAGCCCTTTTGATTTCTGGTTCATTTACTCCAGGTCTCAAATATTTAATTTCAATCTTGTCTTCAGCTTTAATTCCAACTGATGACTTGTATTTCAAAGGCACATCAACGTAGCCTCCTTCAACAATACTGATTTTTTCTTTATTATTTCCTAATTCAACTTCAGGTATATCTGGCCTACTAATTACTCTAACTGGCCTATCATTATCAACGATTGTAGCGTCACAACCAAATTTGTCTTTCGCATTGCTTAATCTCAATTCATAAGTCTTACCAATTAACAGATTTGGTGTATCAATACTATAACTATCTACTTGATCAACATGAGTAGTATTTATCAATCTTTTTGTAGTTTGTGGATCAATGAAGTCATAATCAAAAGTGAAAGGTCCACTTCCTTTGAAAAACATTGGAATTTTGGCAGTATGTCCATAACATGTATATATTGTTTGTTGACCTGATCTTAATCCAATTTGTGAGGATTGTCTGAAATAAGTCAGGTATGAATACTTTTTCTCGTCCAAGGCTATTGGATTGTTGTAATAGTTCACATCTTTCAAAGTGTTGAAAACAATGGTGTAGCTCCCTTCACTTGGTGGTTTGAACTGAAATGAATGATGCATCTCATATGATTTTAGTTCACGGGTAGTTTTTCCAAGTTCAGTATGAACAAGTTTTAAATTTCCGGAATGGTTTGAGAATATGTGATACTGCACTTTCAATGGGGGCTTTCCAGTAAATGTAAAATTAAAAGCATATCCCACAGTTCCAAGACATCTATCAGTTTGCAGTTGGGCAGTTATATCTAATGTTGGAGCTTCTGCTAATTTGATATTGACGGGGGTTAAAGTTTCAATTCCACAAGGACAATATTTATCTCTAGCTGCTAATAATTTATACTGCCCTGGTTCTTCAACGGTGATACCCCTTTGCATTTCGTGCTTGGATTTGAATACTTTTGTCAAGTTGACACCATCGTGTGAAATTTCCACAATAACAGGGAAGTCTTTATCGCTGAATTCAGCAAGATTGGAAAATGACAACATCTTCTTACCACCAATCAAAAGTTCAGCTTCTTTATTATCATCAAATAGACCAACGTTCGGTGATTTCCTCATTTTAAGTTTGTACCACACATCTTTATCTTTGGAAAGTGGCTGATAACGATGAACATTACCAAATGAGTCCTGTATTTCTATCAATTGAAATTCTAAAGTTCTACTTCTACCCCATTTAAGTATTTCTGGATTTTCCAAAATGCTTTGTTCCAAAGAATTACGTACCAATTTGACTGCTTTTAGATAATTGAAATTTGTTCTTGACTTTACTTTATTCACATCGGTATCTTGTGATATACTAAGATTCATTGTTATGAAATCTTTCCCGTCTACTTTCACATTTAGTTTGACATAAGCTGGCGTGGTTCCATACATCTCTATCCAGGGCACAGGAAACGATTCTTCTTCTAACGTTGTCATACATTGGAAATTCTCGTGGGTTTCGAAATCTGGTGGATAGAAGAACTTCGCCAGTGGACATTCAGAAATCATAAACTCTGATTTATAAGTCCTTATGCTATTCCCTTTATTGTCCAAAACATTCTTTATTCTATACATCCCAGGATCTTTTATAAGATACTCCAAATAAAATATTTTATTGTCTCCTTTTTTATAGTCCCTGTATTTTGATAAATGTGAATAATCATTCTTGAACAATTTTCGTAATGAATATCCAGTATAATTCATCAACTTGACTTCATTATCAGGCGTAGTGCGTTGAATTTGTAAATACCCAATCCCTGAAGTTGTATTGAATTCAATTGGCATATTGACAAAATGATTATTTTCGATCCCTAGACAAGTTTGATCAAAATGAAAAGGATTCATCTTTGCTGAAGAGTCAGGTAGGTAATGAATTGTTAACTGACCTTTGAAGTGTGAATCCATATCTATCACCTTCGATCTCTCTATTGATTCCCCTATGATATTCAATTCCTTCTTCTGCAACAAGAACTTCCACACTGGTAAAAAAACATTCGAAAGTATAGGCAATGCAAAAGAACTGACCAAGAATATTGACGATCCGTTCAAAACAACAGTCAACACCAATGTCTTCAATGGTGTAAATGTTAAATACTGTATATTCAATACAGGCAAAATCCATAAAAATAACCCATCTATAATTGCGTACTTCAACACAAACGTGAAATTATTCAACAGAGTCAATTGTTCACCAGTGGAAGGAATCTCAGATTTCATTAGGACAAGATCATATATCTTCCAGCTCTGTATTAGGACGAATAAAGACACTATGAATATTCTTTGTGAGGCCTGATCTAGAAAATTACTCGGTATTAGTGGCACATCATCAATCCGTTTATGTTTACGCTGTTTATCTAGCCATTCTCTCTCATGTGGCTCCATTGTATAGATAGATGTCTATCAGGTTCTTTTGGTGTTGATAGGTTGCTTTCGAAGTGGTTGTCAAATGTAAACATTGATAGCTTCACTCAAAAGAGTTTTAGCAGTGTGAAAAAATTAGTTAGTGACTGCATACAACCGTCCTTCAGATCTTGCATTTTAATCTTCCCACTTTTTGCAATGGTTGATGAGGTCAATGGAGTCGGCTCTACGGCTGTGTATAACAGGTCACTGCGAGTGTGTAGTTACATTAGTCTATAAAATTTGTGATGTCCAATTGTGTAAAGCTACTTAATTATATATTAACCCAAATACCTTGACGTTTCATTTGAATCACCTTAATAGCAGGTAAATCCCATCCAACTCCACCACTACCAATAGCTGCACCAAACCTAGGCACAACGTAACATTCTCTCTTCGTTGGTGTCAAATTTTTTGGTGCATAAGGATGACCCAATGGTTTTGAGTAAGTTAGTAACATTGAGGATTTAGCAATATTAGCTAATTGTTTACTACTTATATCTACCAAGGGTTTCATCCAGACTTTTGTAGCTTTTTCTTCTTCAGCATTTCCTTTCTTGTTTAGTGACTGATATACTATGTAGGGACTGGGTATTTCTCCACGTTTGTTGATAAGTGAATTTGTATGAATGTATACGAATGGTCCTTCATTTGTTGGCATGACTGGACAATAAGGGATGTTGATAATACTGGTCTTATTTGCAACACGCATTTCGGATGATATTAAATCCCCTCTAATCGCGACTTGATCAATGAATCCAGAAGCAATCATTTGCTTCATGGCATTAACTTGTTTTTTTGTAGGAACTGCTAATTTGGTTTCATGTATTAATTGATGCCCGTTCGAAGATGTAACAGCTTTTTCGACAATCAGGCTAACTTGTTTTCTCAACTTTTGAATTTCCTCCATCATCTTTTGTCTCAAATAGTTTGACGTCAAAAATTCTTCAGCATTGTCCTTTGGAACATGGTCAAATGCACAGACTGCTGATAAAAGCATCATACAATCACTTGTGGCGTCGAGTTTTGAAAACACCGATCTAGATTGATTGAACTTGCTTCTAAAATCCCTACGTTCATCTTCGGTCATATTACCTACTAATTCATTCTCTGAAAGAAATGGATCACCGACTGATAAAGCAGAAACAATAGCTATTATATAACTCAAACAACCTTGTTGATTTCCAATAATCAAAATTTTGGCAAATCTTGGACTCAATGGGAATAATGACATTTTTTTACCTAAATCTGTGATTCTCTTTTGATCCCTGTCTAATGCGCCGAGTGTTATTAATAAATCTTCGGCTTGCTTCAAAGCAAGTCTATCCGGAGGGGTTGGAAATGGGAAGTTCGTGATTTGATCAATACCCATACTTTTCATATTCAAAACTATACTTTCAAATGGCATACGTAGAATTTCTGGAACACTAAACTGGGGGAAAAATTCTTCATAAACAGCCGACGAAAACAATCTATAGCAATGACCAGGTCCAGTTCTACCAGCCCTACCGGATCTTTGATCAGCAGAAGCTTTGGAAATCCAATCAACTTCGAATGATTGAACGCCATTCTCTTTATTATATTTTCTTTCTTTTGAACGTCCACAATCAATTACATATCTTATCCCTGGAATGGTTAAGGAAGTTTCGGCAACATTTGTGGAAATTATACAAAGTCTGCTTCCTTTGGGGGGGTCTTCAAATACTTTCATTTGTTGTTTAGTGGGTAATAAGGAGTATAATGGCAATACATATAACTGGCCAATGTCGGATTCGTTATTTTCGACTGCTTCTTCAAAACCTTCTTCCTCCAGATCTGTATCATTATCATCATAGTCCTCATAGTTTTCGTCAACTTGAACTTTGACGCTGAAATCAACATCCTCTACTTCACCTTGGATATTTTCGGATAACTTTACTTCCACATCTTCATCATATGTGACTTTTGACTTTTTCAATGGAAATTCTTCTCTTAATTTTTTGACTAGCTGGATAATTTCGGACTGACCCGTGAGGAAAATTAATATACCCCCTGGTGGAAGTCTCTTGTGGATCTTACAGGCCTTGTTAAATGCTTCATCTAAGTATTCATAGTTTGTTTTCTTGTTAAAATGAACGGAAACAGGATATTGTCTTGCTTGTACATTGACTACAGGAGGTGGATCCATGAATAATACTCTGTTCTCTGAAAAATCGGAGACTCTTAATGTAGCTGACATAATGATTAGCTTGAGTGGTTTATACTTCTCTGAATCTTGAGTGTGGTATTTCTTTCTCAATTTCATAGCTCTAGTCAACATACCAATTAGAATATCTGTATTGATATTTCTTTCATGAGCTTCATCAATAATAATTGCTGAGTACTTGGTGACCAAAAAGTCAGTCATCATTTCTCTTAATAAAACACCGTCAGTCATAAATTTGAGTGCTGTACCGTCTTCTTTTCCTTCATCTTTTATTGTAGAATCAAATCTAATTTGATAACCAACACTCCTACCATGATTCCCCAATTCTTTACCAACTCTTTCAGCCATAGACACGGCAGCAACCCTTCTTGGTTGTGTAACTCCAATCATACCAGGATATAGTTTATTCTTCAAATTACCAAATCCTGCCTCGTATAAAAATTGAGGTACTTGAGTAGTTTTACCTGAACCTGTTTCACCACATAGTATAACACAATCATTGTGAAATATAGCTTCCATGATTCTGTGTTCTTCACCGAACACAGGAAGTAATATTCTTTGCTGTTGAACTTCTTCAGTTCTTTGAACATTTACCACAAACGCTTCTCTTTGAAGATCTTTGTTGATTGGTATGTAACCTTCTTCATCTGACGAATGCTCCATATCTTCTTCTCTGATTGTAGGTTTTGCATACTTGGCTTTGACTTCATCTGAGATTTCAGTATGGAGTGGAACATCTTCCCTTCCTTCAATTTTACGTATTTGTTGTTCTGCCCATTCTTTAAAAGTTTCCGCGGTTTTGGAATGACGTGGTTTACTTTGCATTAACTTGGATTCCTCTTCTTCCTCGTCCTCTGCTTCTTCTTTTTCTTCGCTTTCGTCTTCTTGATTATCTTTCTCGTTTTCTATGTCACTTGAATCGCTCTCTTGTTCACCACTTTCAACTCCGTCTTCATCATGCGCTGCTGCATTTTCTCCATCTGAGACTACTTCATCTTCTTCTAATTGATTCTTTTCTTCTTCATATTCCTTGCTCTCGTTTTCTGAACTTGATGCAAAATCGTCTACGTCTTCTTGCTTCGTTTTCTTTTTTTCTTCTTCTTCCACTCTCTTCCTCCAACTATACTTTTTTCGGGGTGTAGACCTATCTTTCTTTATCACGGGTATATTAGAAAATCCAAACCCTGTTTTCATTCCTCCAAATTTTGAAGGTCTGTTATCAACAAATGTGGACCTCGGTGTTTGTTTCTCATCGTCCGAATCTTGAAAATCACCATATTCATTGTCACATAAATTTCCATCTTCGTCATCTTCATAGTCTTTAACTTCTCTCATCTCGTACAAAATTTCTCTGGTGTGTTCATCACCTCTACCTTGTTTTTCCAAATCAAGTGCTTCAATCATTTCTTCTCTTTTTGTTTGTTTTCCTTTTCCTAACTCCTTTAAAGCTGATAAATGAGTAGTATCCATCCTCGTTTTGGAAAGCTTTTCCAACAACACTTTCTTTTCTTCTCTTTTCAATTGGTGCTCAATATACTTATCAAGTCTCTTCTTTTTGGCTCGACTTAATTTTTCAGTTTTGGCATTTTGGGAGTACAAGTTTTCTTCTAAAGCTCGCTTTCTTTCTAGTCTTTCTTCTTCAGATACTGGGATTAGTATTTCCGAGTTTGAATCTTGAGTCTCGAGCACTTGCGTAAGATCTTGATGTTTGTCCTGTTGATTAGTATCTCCTTGCTTTTCTTCCACTTCTTGTCTATAAAATTGTTTATTCCTTGCCTTCTTTAGGGCTGCTTGTTTAGCAAGCATACCAGTTCGTGCTTTCTCATTGAATCTTTTCCTATATTTACCCATGAAAGCTGATGATAGTTGTGGATATTTGTTGGTCTTGTAGTTTTATTGCAAAGATTGAATAAGTTTTTTTGTTTAAGAGATGACCTCAGTCAAATATATTGTATCCAGTTCTCACCAACAGGTTTGTTCTCCAACTTTCAGCCTCCAATTAGATCAGCAACTTCAATACCAAACATTGTAGCCCATAGACACCACCATGACTCAATCAGACCTTTACAAGCATTGTATGTAGCCTACTTGTGCAATCTTTGTCTTTTCAGGTACTAACAATCTGGTTTAGTGATTCATACGACACTCACCGTAAATTCAACAACCTTATACACGTACGAAAACCATCACTTGACTCCTCATATAAATAAGCTAAATTGTTCGGAGATTATTTCACAAGAACTAGGATTAATAAATTCATCCAAAACATTAGTTGGCTCCATGCCTGTCTCAACAAGCAGTACAATTAAACTAGCCCTATACTTCATGAAGAAATTCCTTAACAATAGTGATGGAAGTCGTGATCTAGTTACCGTAATTGCAATAGCTCAGGTGAATGTAAACAAGACATTAGTGTTAAATGTATTAAAGAATATAATGGATAAGTATATTGAGTTCAAACGAGAATACGAAGGTAAGAATGATCAAGCCTCAAAGTCTAAACTTGTGGAGTTCAAAATTTACATGAATCAAATCATCAAATACGAAGAAATGAGTTATGATTCCAATCAGCATATATACAATTATGGTTCAAGTAATGATAATTCCAAAGATGGAGGTACATCTGAGCAAATCAACCCTAACCAATTATTATTAGCTAATGAAGAAGTAGATGAAGTTAGACAATTAATGTTAGATAACATAAACAAATTATTGAGTCGTGGAGACAAGATTAATTTGTTGGTAGATCAAACTGATAGATTGACTACATCTTCACTGGTGTTTCAAAAGAAAGCTCAACAAGTAAGGAGAAAGATGTGGTTTCATAAGACAAAATTTCTCTTGACTGTAATCGGTGGGCTGCTTTTGATTTTGTACTTGTTCATAGCTAGTCAATGTGGGTTTCCTGTGTTTGACCATTGTCTTAGGCATTAAATAAAGGTATATAATACAGAAATGACTAAATAATCGAGGTTCGATTGCTTACAAGGTATCGTGATCATCTTCATCTTCACTTTCTGAAGATTGTTTATCTTCAGTTTCAGTACCTTTTAGTTCATCTTCCTCTTTAGATAGAGCAGATATAGGATTTTTGGAAACTTCAATGTCTTCGTCATCCTCTTCTACCTCATCTTCTTCTTCGTCACCATTCTCCACTTGTCCTCCTAGATCACGCTCTTCCCCGTCATCATCATCATCATCATCATCATCGATTTCATCAGCTTCGTCGTCACTCACAGCTATATGATTTCCATTGGCATCAGTATGATCAACTTTTGCTTTTTTAGCAACAATACCATCATCGTCAGGATCATTTGTTTCAGCCGCTTTCTTTTGTTTTTTCAGACTGACAATAGCTTCAAAATGGCTAAGTTTTTGTTTAACTTCAGGTATAAATCCAGCAAATTCTGCCCTCTCCAAAGCACCCAACATGTCCTGAGCTGTCACTGTTTTCCTTCCGGTTTCCTTTGAAATTTGTTTGGCGTGAAACATTAAATATGAAACAAATACAGTGGCTGATCTTTGTAGTGCCAATAAGGAGTCTTTTGCTAGTATCATACTATTCAAGTTTTTGTCATCATCTGCAATCATTGCCTTGGCTAACTTTTGTATCGTTGTTCTTGGAAATAGGATATCGTCTATAGATACAAGATCATTCTCCTTATTTGGCTGTGGGTATTGCCCATCCGCGTTCTTTCTCCATCCTTTTGGTGGCATTTCGATATAGTCTTGATTGTGGGGTTAGAATTGGATTAAACAATACGCGTTGAATTTTGAACATGAAATTTTTGATGTCGGATTTTATGCACTGCTTTCGTTCCACCATTTGAAACATATACTGATATCCTTCTATTTCCATCAACCGTTGCATCTATGATTTGAATGCTGTTGACAACAACAACCAACGTGGAGCGAGACGTCAAAGAATCATCCCCTTCTTTTTATGGTCTACTAAATAAGCCAAATATTGGAAAGGTTTCGTTGGGCAAGTATGAATTCAATGCATGGTATGGAAATGCCGCTTACTTTTATCCTCATGATGTATCTCATTCTGCATTAGGTTATGAATATGCGAATAGAGTAGCAATAGATCCCTTGGCCAGAAAAAGGTTGAAGAGTAGTATCGATGAAAATGAACTTTGGCTCGATCATTTGTTTGTTTGTGAGTTTTGCTTCAAATACACTGCAAATGGTTCTGAGATTGGTCAGCATGTCGCTACGTGCAAATATAATAAAATAAGACCGAACATAGGGAGATTGGTCTTTAAGGATGACGAAAAGGGGCTTGTTATTAGAGAAATCAGGGGGTTTCAATATCTTTTATTCTGTCAGAATTTGTGTCTATTTGGAAAATTATTTTTGGATGACAAGTCAATATATTACAACATAGATCATTTCAATTTTTACTTGGTATATGGAAAAGATGAAAGTTGTGATAAATATATACCAATGGGATTCTTCTCAAAGGAGATATTATCGTTTGAAGCAGATGTCAATCTAGCGTGTATCTGTATTTTTCCACCTTTTCAAAGACGACATCTTGGATCGTTATTGATAGAATTTCTGTATGCATTGGCAAAGATAACTCCAGGTCAATATAGAAGCAGTGGACCAGAACTACCGCTTTCCCCATTTGGTAAAGTTAGTTATCTCAGGTTTTGGTCGAAGAGATTGGCTCATTTAATACACAAGAAGGAAAGTGTATTTACATTAAACGAACTTTCCAAAGAAACAGGTTTTAGAAAAGAGGATGTTCTACTAACACTAGAGCACATGAAACTACTCGCGTATGATTCCAATGGTAACGTCGTATTATCTTTACCTAGATTTAATGACTGGTGTACGAATAATGATTTCAATCCAGATCAAAATATTGATATGCTTGATCCAAACTGTGTAATATTATGATAAAAATATATACAACTCTATAAAATTAACGTAATTGCAGAAATGCACCCAATAGAACCGACGAAGGTGATTCATTGTGTCTATTTTTTTCAAATACATTCCAAAATCTTAAGGTCTCATCACCTGCACCGGTAACAATAGTTTCCCCATCTGGTGATAGTGATAAATATAATACTCTATAAGTATGACCAGTCAATTGTGCAATTTGTTGCATGGATGGATATTTCCATACAATGATTTGATTTCTCGAATATCCGTGTGTTGAAACCAACTCATTAGAATTTTTGGACCAGATCAAGTTACAAACCTGCGAGCCCGTGTTTATATCGTGAATTAAGTTTCCAGTCAACGTGTTCCATGTCTTGATTGTTTTATCAGCGGTACCACCACCGGAGGCTAATATACCACGTTGGTGCGGAGACCATGCAATTGCTTTAACTGCAGCAGTATGATCAGTAAATTGATGCAAAGGCTTTGGGTTCAATCCATCCCAAACAAACAAATTATTATCATTACCACCGCTAGCCAATTTATTTTCTTCAATATTCCACTTCAATCCACAAACTTCCTGTTTATGGTTTTCAAATTTATTCACAAAATGATCTTCAATTCTCACATCACGATTCAAAATTGTTCGATCTCTTGATCCACTCGATAATATATGTTCATTCCACGCTAATGAACTAACTCTTAATGAGTGACCTGTCATCGTTCTGATACATTTGATCTTTGTTGCATCCCAAATTTCTACCAACCCCTTTGAAGTCCCAATTGATAGATGAGTACCTGTACCAATCCAATTTAAACTTGTTACTTTATCTTTGTTGGTCAAATTACATAATCGATCGACCGATTGTGTTGCACCATCCCATAAATACACAGAGTCTCCTAACCCCACCGCAAGGATATCTTGTTGACCCCAATCTACTAAATTTAAGTAAAAATCATCCAGTAATTCAGGGGCATCCAACACTCGATATGGTACTTTTGAGATAGTCCTAGGTTTCTTTTGTGGTGAAAGTAACAATTTCTGTGAATCTTGTCGTACCGGTGATAAAGAGTATAGTTCTTGTTGTAAATCTCTTGATATTGGTCTTGTCTTTTTCGGTGATTGGTATGTGAAAAGGTTGGCTTTTCGCCTTGGTGTACTTGTAACATCATCAGAATCAACTGATGAAGCATTATTGTTGCTGTTATTGGTGACTGCATTGTTCTGTATTGATGAATTGGCCGAGCCAGGAAAGTATGTTGAAGTGGATGCAGGTGATCGTGGTGGTGTACGACTTACTGTTGTAACTCCCCCGGCAGTGTTTGGTCTTTGTGTGGACAATTTTGTCCTACCAGTGTTGTTCACTATACTCGACGTACTATTTAAATTTGCAGTTGCCATCGGCACATTATCCCCAAAGAGTTCCGCCTTCAAAACGGTGGAAAAGGTTCTATTTGCTTCCTCTTCCCTTCTCATCTCGATCTCGTTATCCGCATTTCTGTTATTTCTCAAATCAGGTAGGATTTCCTCATTGCCTAAACTAAAAGCTGCTTGTAGATCAACTCCTGTTCTATTGGGAATATATCGATCACTGAATATGGTATTGTTATTTCTTCTTCTTGGTGGTGATGACGATGTGATAGGTATGGAGGGATCATTCAATCGCGGAGGTTCTAGGCTTCTTGTTGATCGTGATGGGGATTTCGGTGTCTCAAACGAAGGTAGCGAAAGCCGAGTTCTATTAGATTTGTTCGAATTATTCTGATTCATGGTGTGTATGATGTATGATATGCCTGAGGTTGGTGGTGCACGGAGTTGGAAATTCTTGATAGACGATAGATAAAACAACCGTACAAGTACACCAATGTAGTTTCTATGCTTCCTTTGCTGTTTAATTGATAGGTTATTGTTAAAATTGAGGTTTGCTGGTTGGAAGTATATGTGGTGATAATTATATTCGTTGATTACCTCGAGTGTAACAAACATTCAAATTTGATACTCCCTTTGAACTAATTTAGAGTGCTTACAGTTTTCGTATTGGTGCTTGGATGTAATGTGAAGTACTCAGAACATGGTTCACCGGCATTTGAGAAAAGTCATCGCTGTGAACATCCGGAGAGAATGGAACTGTATAGGATACATTTAAGACTTGGCTGTTTTAAACTATGATGTATTTCTAGTGGGGTCTGGTAGCAGAACAAGGTTTATTCTAAATTTACATATTCTCACGTTGATCACTGGTTGATCCATACCCAGCGATGCCAGGACGTTTCATATTGCTGATTTTCTATCTCAATCCATACTTCAATCATGTCTAATTATAGTTCACCCGCTTAGCCTTTACGTAGTCGCACGATGTTAATGGTTCACATGTTGCTCCACTTTCCCACTCGTCGAATGATCTCCTTGCTTGGTAGAAGGATTCCGTTTCCTGATAGACACAAAGATGTTCTAACAGTAGTTTTAGGCATTTAAAATCTCATGAGATCAGACTGTTTGGCAATACTCTTTCACGGTGTAATGCGTTATGCTTATTGTACTTCTTTGTATATGACGAGAGATCATACATCGAGAACATTGTGCAATCTAAATCGGGAAATTCTGTTTACATCTTGTCGATTTGTGAGACATTTGGGTGCAAAAAACTGATCACAATACCCTTCGAATGCCAAACAATAAGGAACCACCCTTGAATGAAATCTATAATATAAATATGGATAGAACTCACCTAGTATTCTAAGTCCTTTTTGCTCTATTTTGCATCAACATCGATTGTTTACAATGTTTCAAATACAATCACTATTGCTATTGCTATTCATTCTACAAATTGCCACAGCTTCTCCATATAGGAGGTGCAGTTATGTTCAACTAGATTTGTTTGTAAGTCCTGATCATATGTATTACGTCCAGGATCTTTATTTAGGAACCCCTCCTCAGAGGATTTCAAATGTTATTTTGGACACAGGGTCAGCTGATTTCAATGTTATTTCTTCTATTTACGATTATTCGAACTCTTCGTCATTTGTTAATACAACTGACAAGTTCCAAGGTAGTTATGGTACCATTTCACTAATTGATTACTTCAAAAGTTATGAAACTTTTAGCTCAAATAAGTGGCAGTTGAAAAACTTTACTATGGGAGTTATGGACACGTCTGTTACTGCTAAGGAATTTGGCGGATTCAATGGTATACTTGGAATTGGTTATAATAAGATAACAGGAATAAGACCCACGTATAATAACTTTCCATTAAAGTTGAAAGAAAATGGATACATTGAAAGGATAATATATTCTATAGATGGTCGTGACAATCAAACAGATATTATATTTGGCGGTATCAATACTGGTGACTATGAAGGTGTATTAACCAGAGTACCGATTGTCAAAATAATGGGTACTGAAGGATATACGGCTGATTATTATGAACCTACTTTCACTGTCAACGAGATAAAATTGAATGATATTGTTGTTTCCAATCAAAACATTCCGTTCATTATTGATTCTGGCGCAAACATTTTGGCCACCCCTTCAGTAGTTAAGTACAATATACTTACATTGTTGGGGACAGATTACTTCCAGGAAGATGATACTTTCTACTATCGTATTGAAGACATAAATGGAAAAAATTTGACATTCAATGTTCAAGGTTTTGAATTGACTATGCCATTATCAGATATCATTGAACCTACTTCAATCACTGTCAGAAACGGTACTACATATGCTTATTTGAATATTTATGAAAGTGACATTCCAGAGGGAGCAATCAGTGGTACCTTAGCAAATTTCATCTACAAGTACTATTTCACTGTTCATGACTACGAAAATCACCAGGTTTACTTTGCTAACTATAGATCAGGCGGTGGACTGAATGGTGTAGTTTCTATTAAAAAAGGTGAAGGTTTACCAGTTTCTACCAAAGATGCTCCTGACATTACAAATACTTATTCCACACTTTACGCTGCCTCAAAACAAACTACAATTTCAGGAAATACCTTCAGTTATAGTATAGATACTGAAACTGCCGCAGAAATCACAAGCTCGGCTGTTTCTCCCTCTTCTACAATTACATCACCTCCAGTAGCTTCCTGCACTTGCTAGGGCTAAACTTTCAAAATAGTTTTTTAAAATGGTATTTTTTTAGAATAGTTCATCGTTCGATATATGTATTTATATAACATTTACTGATTGAATTTGATATCTATAGTTCATCCAAAATCTTTTTCTTGGATACTTCTATATACTTGTGTTGA
The DNA here is from genome assembly GCA_030565165.1 of Nematodospora valgi. Classification (NCBI taxonomy): domain Eukaryota; kingdom Fungi; phylum Ascomycota; class Pichiomycetes; order Serinales; family Debaryomycetaceae; genus Nematodospora; species Nematodospora valgi. The sequence goes on from JAJMBF010000028.1 coordinate 88,701, forward strand.
CTCTGTGAACCAGTTCCATGTAACAAAAATATATTGCTATACACCAGTACAAACTAAATTACGCTCCACTTATCGCTTGCTCACCACAGAAAGATCCCCCAAAATGATTCAATTGTAGAATCAGCACCGTAATTATCAGCGTCTTCGATTATATTTTTACAACTGCTACCCTAAAAGATTGATGTAATTTTCCATTTCGTCATCAAAAGTGGAAGTGTCTTTTTCTCTTCCTTCAAACATATGAAAACTATGTAAAGCATGCTGCATATTTTCTGCAACTTTATGAGATGTATCACCTAAAAGACCATCTTCATGTTCTGACTTCTTCGAAACATGTTCAAACCTTTGATTCTCCTTAGCATCTTTCTGTTCGTCTGTGTCTGGGGGAATCGATTCATCAGTCAGGAACGGATCTTCTAACCTAAATGGGTCGGATTCTGGATGACCACCTTTTGGAAATAATGGCATATCGATAAACTATGTTGAGTATGAATGTATGTTATATTGGAACAAGTTTCAACTGAAAGAGTTCTGACCTCTATAGATGCTTAACACTCTGGCCGTTATATATGTTTTACACTATGCAAGGGACCCCTCCTCCCCTCATTACCTTATCTTACATGATTGAAAAAAAGGTGACTTTCCTTTTGTAATTTCAAAAGGGTTTGAATGACATTGTGATTCTTCTTTGGCTAACCCGCAAGCTATGCGTTTCACCGTAAACGTACATGTGCTGGTAGTTATTATAAACTACTGCTATTACAAAAGAAAAGAGTACCTCTCATTGCAATTACCCACTTCAATAAACGTTCATTTGGTAGCTCAATGGCACTGGTATTGTATAATTGAAATGCAAATCACATGTACACTGGTCTTTACAAAACCTCTTCTAATTTCATATTAGTCTAAAACAAGGTTGTAAACATCCATATCTTATTTGAGAGAGCAGTAAATTTCTGATAGATTTGATACTAATTTTGAGCAAAGAAACAATGAATGTGAAACATCTTCGATTCCAACAATATAAGTACAAAACGACACAGCATCTTTGAAGAGCCTATTAATAATTGAATAGCTCCAATGGACTGAACTGATTTTCATCAACAGCGATACTGCTCAACTTGCCGTTGCCATTGGTTTATCCTTCGTACTCTTGCCAGTATTTGAAAGATGGGAGCCGCCTGCATATAGACAGTAGCCAATCAAGTAAAACTAAAACGGAATTACACACAGAAAACACAATAATAATTTACAACCATACAAAAATATACATATAAATTTACAATAGAGAAAAACTTTTCAACCATTAATCCCACCAAGGTCACTACCAGACTGTCTTACAAGCCCCCGCCACGATTCATCACCGCACCAGAAGGAACCTAGTCTCTGCCAGCGTATCAGGACCCACTTTCCGCTAATCTTATTTATACAAATTGCACACAGCACGTATTCTAAAACACACATATACAAACAATGTTATCTCGTTTACTCAATAAATCAACTGTATCACAGTTCACAACCGTGTCTAAGAGATACTCTTCCATCATTTCAGTACACAGAGACACTAAAGAAGACAACCAAAACATACCATTTGAGTTCAATTCCGAGAACAAGAAGAGAGCTGAGGAAATCATTACTAAATATCCACCACAATATAAGAAGGGTGCATGTATGCCATTGTTAGATTTGGGACAACGTCAATTAGGGTTTACATCGATCTCAGTGATGAATTATGTTGCTAAATTGTTGGACATGCCACCAATGAGAGTTTACGAAGTTGCAACTTTCTACACCATGTACAATAGACATCCAATGGGTAAATACAACTTACAAGTTTGTACAACAACACCATGTCAATTATGTGGCAGTGATGGTATTATGAAAGCAATCACCGATTATTTGAAAGTCAAACCAGGACAAACCACCCCCGACAAGTTATTCACCTTTCAAGAAGTTGAATGTTTGGGTGCCTGTGTTAATGCACCAATGGTTGCTATTAATGACGATTATTATGAAGATTTAACCCCCGAGGCTACCATTGATTTGTTAAAACAGTTGCAAGAAGGTAAGGAATTGACAAAAATTGGACCTGTGTTGAACAAGAGAGAATCATGTGAACCATTTAGTGGACAAAAAATCTTGTTGAATAAAGAGCCAAATGATATCAGAAAATTCACTAGATCAGATCTATAGAGAAGTTCAACATTGAGATACGTTTGTTATTCTTGCATTTACATTGTATACTAGATAAAATGAATTTTTTCATACATTCAAATATATATCTATATATATATATAAGTTTTCTACTTATACATCGTCACAAAACTTAATATATACATAATGGAAAGGTTAGAACTAAGTAGATGATAAAGCGGATGTAAACCAATTTAAACCATGTTCGCTATTTTCGAGAGATAAATGGACCAAATGGTCACGTGAGAATGGTGCAATTCCAGTTTTTTGACTCAGATATAATAGTTACACAGGTAGAAACTTGAATTTTTCAAGTAACTGCAATATCTCTCCTTCTTTCATTTTATAAAAAATGTCACCGAAGAAGTCGTATAGCCTTGAAACAGAACTTGTATTGAGTAAATCAGGGGATCAGTATAATGCATCGGTACCACCATTATATCAATCAGCAACTTTCAAACAACCCTCGTTGTCAAATATGGGAGAATATGATTATACAAGATCGGGAAATCCAACGAGAACTCATTTACAGAACCATATAGCCAAAATTATGAAAGCACAGTATGCATTTGCAGTGTCTTCTGGTATGGGATGTCTTGATGTCATAACTCGTCTTTTGAAGCCGGGTGATGAAGTTATTGCGGGTGATGATTTATATGGTGGAACACACAGATTATTAACTTACCTTAACAGAAAGGGAGATTTGATTGCTCATCATTATGATACTACAGACACAGAATTAATCAAATCTAAGATTAACCAAAACATCAAAATGATTTTCTTAGAATCCCCCACAAATCCGTTGATCAAGGTAGTTGATATCAAATCTATAACCGATCATGCTCACCAAGTAAATCCCGATATAATAGTTGTATTTGATAATACAATGATGTCCCCAATTTTAATGACCCCCTTGGATTTGGGTGTCGATATACAATATGAATCAGCTACAAAATATCTTAATGGTCATCATGACATTATGGCTGGAATAATAGCCACGAGATCACCAAAATTATCTGAACAATTATACTATGTCATCAACTCTACTGGGTGTGGATTATCACCATTCGACTCATGGTTATTGTGTAGAGGTTTGAAAACATTAGCAATAAGAGTTGAAAGACAACAACGTAATTGTATTAGAATAGCAAAATTTTTAGAAAATATTGGCTTCAAAGTAAGGTACCCAGGACTAAAGTCGCATCCACAGTATGAATTACACCAATCAATGTGCTCCGGATATGGTGCAGTATTATCATTTGAGACAGGAAGTATTAAATTATCTGAGAAAATCGTAGAGAATACTGACATTTTTGGCATTGCAGTGTCATTTGGTTGTGTCAACAGTTTAATTTCAATGCCATGTAAAATGTCTCATGCATCGATAGATGCTAAAACAAGAGAAGAGAGAGAATTTCCAGAGGATTTGATCAGATTGTGCATCGGTATTGAGAATTGTGATGATTTAATTGATGATTTAACTAAAGCCTTGTTGAAGAGCGGTGCTGTCAAAATCAATGACAAAGATGAGTTATTCAATGCTGTTGGTATTCAACCAAAATTGTAAGGGCCTGTGAAAGTGTGCAATTGAATTTTTTAGACTTTATTAATTTATATAGATATACCTAGTACCTATTCATAACGCCTTAGGGATGGACAATCTTCGTGGTTGCTGTTAAGGACAATGAAGGTTGGTGATATTGTGTCAATACACTACCACGAATCAGAGGAACACACGTAAGAGGAAAGTTATAAGTAAACGCGTTCGCATTAACATAATAAAAATACACACATTTTTCTTTCCTTACATTGTCCATCAATATGACATCTTTTCAACTTTCTACGGGTGCTTTGAAACAAGCATTCCACAAAGATGGCCATGATAAGTTACAAACACCCTTAATTTTCCAAATCACGAACATCAAACCGGTTCTGCCTCAACCAAATGTCAAAAAATACAGGGTACTTATGAATGATGGTCAATACGTGTCAAATGGTATAATTGATGAACGTTGTGCAGCATACTTAGAAAACAACAACTGTAATAGATACTCCATAGTTCAAGTCAACGAATTTAGTGTATTAGCCACCCAAAAGCATTTCTTCTTAATTAAGGATATAGAGATTTTATCACCAACTAGTGACAAATCTACAAAACAGTTTATTTCAATCGATAATTACTATGCCGAACATCCTGATGAAGCTTACTTACAATTGAATAAAAAACAAAATTCACCAGAAGGTGGCGAAAGAGATTCACCGGTTCCAACTCTACCAGTCGCTCACTCAACTGCGCAACCTGTTCCAGCAGTCAAGCAACAAAATTCGAACGTTCCAGCACCAAGAATTTCCCCCATCGAAACATTATCTTTATATCAAAATAATTGGACTATCAAAGCTAGAGTTTCATACAAGGGTGATCTTAGGACGTGGTCAAATAGCAAAGGTGAAGGTAAGGTTTTCAGTGGCAATTTCTTGGATGAATCTGATGAAATCAAGGCTTCAGCATTTAATGAGACTGCTGAAAGAGCTTATAAACTGTTAGAAGAAGGTAAAGTTTATTACATCTCGAAAGCAAGAGTTTCAGCAGCAAGAAAGAAATTTAATAATTTGACTCATCCGTATGAGTTAACATTGGAAAAAGATACTGAAATTAATGAGTGTTTTGACGAAGCTGATGTACCTAAATTAAATTTTAATTTTGTCAAATTAGACCATATACAGAATCTTGAGCCAAATGCTATAATCGATGTTATCGGGGCATTGAAAACAGTGCATCCACCTTTCCAAATTACCGCTAAATCTACAGGTAGAGCATTTGATAGAAGGGATCTTACCATTGTAGATGAAACTGGATTTGCCATAGATATAGGCTTATGGAACAATACAGCTGTCGATTTCAACATCGAGGAAGGTACAGTTGTCGCATTTAAAGGTTGTAAAGTTTCTGATTTCAATGGCAGAACTTTAAGTTTAACTCAAGCTGGTTCCTTAATCCCAAATCCAGGAACCCCAGAAAGTTTCCAATTGAAGGGTTGGTATGATAACGTTGGTGTAAATGAGAACTACAAGAGTTTGAAAGTTGAAAGTAGCGGAACCTCGTCAACTGACAAGATTGCAAATAGAAGATTAATTGCAGACGTACAAGAAGACCTCAAATTAGGTGCTGAAAAACCAGAATATTTCTCCATGAAGGCTAGTGTATCATACGCAAAACCTGAAAATTTCGCTTACGCCGCATGTACAAATATGATATCAAACGTAATAGATAACTCAAGACCTGCTCAAGCATGTAATAAAAAATTGATTCACCAAGAAAATGATGATACATGGAGATGTGAGAGATGTGACATAAAATATCCAGAGCCATCATACCGTTACATATTTTATTGTGCGATGATGGACAATTCTGGTCAAATGTGGATAACCTTATTTGACGAACAAGCTAAAAAATTGTTTGGAATGGATGCCAATGAAATGATGAAGCTCAAAGAGCAAAATAGTGAAGCTGTTGGTGCTGTAGTTCAAGGAGTGAATTTCAAAGAATATAGTTTCAGAGTAAAAGCTAAACAAGATACTTTTAATGATGCCTTGAAAACGAGATATCAGGCTGTTGCTATAAATGATCTTGATTATAACCAAGAAGCTGAATATTTATGTAAAGAATTAGATTCAATGTTGGGTTAAAATCATGTGTAAGTATATGTAGGTTTGTTTTTTTCCTTACTTTTTATAGTCTGTTAATTTGTTTACTTGTAACCAATAATCTCGTAGAATATTGTTGGCTATTCTTTGACCTCTAGTAATCATCAATTTACTAACGAATTGTGCTATCGACTCTTCGCTCAATGGTGCTTTTCCTATAGCATTGTGCTTCAAAATATATGTTAGCCAAGCTTTGAATTCGATGGGATACTTGCCAATTAAGTTACGAAATAAGGAACTGTAATATTCTAACGTTGATCTTGGGCCCAGTACAAAGCCAACTAATAACATATGAACCATTTTAAAACCAACGGGATATTTACCGATCTGGACAGTGAATAGTTCTCGAACTAAATTTTGATCATGACTATTTCCTTTTTTCAACATGATCAAAGTATTCCAAAACTTAACTACTGATTTGATTATAAATGTTTCATGATAAGTCAATGCATTAATTGCAAATTGGATGATTCTTTCTCGCAAAACGGCGAGGTTCAAGATCAAACTTGGTTTAATTTCAAGAATTGTTGTGAATAGTTCCAACGCAGATTTGATTAAATCAACATCTGACTCAATTAGTTGATATATATCAAGAAATACCTTGACCAAACTCTCCTTTAAGCCGGCCAGAGTGATTTTTTGACTGTTGGTTAAAGTTGTGCTTTCAATTAATTGGTGAATGTAAGGTATAGATTGCAAGTTACAGTTTTGTACCTTAGCAATTGAATAATCAAGAATCACCTGTATTTCAAAGGTGAATGGTCCTGCAACTGTTTCATTCAAACCCGATTTCAAAATGTTACAGCACTTTTCTGTCACAATAGTTTTATTTGCTAGGAGATTAGAATTCAAGGAAAATTGCTTTAAATTGTTCAAAATCATGGATCGGATATTTAACGGATCTTCATTCCAGTACAAATTTACTTGCTCGACCTGCTCTATATTGAGATAATCTTCTATATCTTCGGGATATGAACATGCCCTACCAATTTCGTTAATACACGAAATTAAACTTACAGCATAATCCTCCAATTCATCGGTAATGATTTGTTGTTGTTGCTCTATTTCTAGCAATATTGCGTATATTTTATTACCCAAATCGATCGGATTCTTTTGAGATCTTGCAATTGATATGTATGAATTAGTTATGCGTTCTCTGATCAAATTATCAACTTGTGGGTTCTTCAACATTTCAATATGAATCATTTCTAGATTTGGTAAAAAAGGTATCAATTTCTCCTCTGAGTCCTGACATATCTTGTAGACTGTTTTTGAAGCAATCAATGATAAATTCTTCTTCTCATGGCTCAAAATAATCTGGAAAAGAAAATCAAATGTAGATGATAGATATTGACTTCCAACTTCATTTTTGTAAAAGAATTGTAATACTGACATCATGTTCAATAAAGTAACGCTTATTTGTTTACTTGAATAATTCGGTATACTTTCCACTATGCCAATCAAATTTTTGTTGAAAAAGCCATCGATCAAAGGAGTCAATGTATTTAGACCAAAGTCATTCTCATCTCCACTATGATCGTAAAAGTATATATCGGCTGTGATTTTATAAATCAAATATAATCCAGCTTCTAAATTGTTTATAACTTCATCGGTCTTATTTGGCTGCACTAAATTCTGACTAATTATGTCACAAATGGTGGAATATAAAGAAACACCAAGAATTGAGTAAAATAAAATAAACAAATCAGCTACATATGAACGATGCTTTGAAAATTCTTCTGATCCTACAGACGACACATGAATTTTTTTGAAATAAATTTGACTTACTTCAAGTAAAATATCATTTATTCTCGAATTGAATCTTTCAAGTACCGTGGGATCCTTAATTATTACTTTCAAGGCCACATCATCCTCAATAAATGCATTGGCAACCTCTTCCCAAAATGAAATCAATTGGTCACTTACTTTTTCGTCCTGCGTAGCTATACCAGGTACATTAGTTAACATTATCATCATTTGCATTATATTGAATGTGTCATCATTCAATAGGTTTCTTGTGATCAGAACCAAATTAAATGTTAGAAAATCGATGATTAGATTTACAAAATTTTCAATTTCTAAAAAGTACATCTCCATAAACTCTTGGTTGGAAACAATCAACTTCATAAACTGAACTCCAAATTTGTCATCATTGAAGAAGATCTGTATCATCGGTGACTTGAATTGGTTCAAAATTCTTGGAATATTATCCACAATCTCAGTTAATACAGTGAATGATTTGTTGTATAGCTCCATCTTGTCTGCTGTAAACTCATCAACAAACTGATGCAATATATACCATACAAATACGCCAGTTTCTTCAGTATACCTTTGCTGAGAATGGTTCTCAGCAATTGAAATATACACAATCAATGAGCTTAAACTGTCTAACAGTAGCAAGACAACTTCCATAGGAATTTGAGATGGCATTCCTGCAAGGTATTCATATATTGCTTTATAATGATTGAAGATTGTTGAATGAATGGCAGCATGTAGTTCCGGCAAGAAATCTGTCATTTTAGAGACATCTTCCACTATAATCGAAGGGAATAGCAATAGTAGCTCTAATTGTTTTGTATCTTGCAATTCCTCTATCATGTTTTGCACGGAGTTGTCAGAATGTAGCATTCTGGACAATAGCTTTTGTATCGGATCAAGCTGGTTCAAATCGGATATATACAATAGCGACAAGTTACTCATTAGTTTCTTGATAATAAATGTGTTTGCTCTAAATTCATCATTAGCCAACTGTAGTACGATCAGTAGAATTTCATCGAACAATAAATTGACATTAGTAAGTTGATGGGTATTAATATATACAGTAAGTGTCAATGCACCAAAATATTTGACAGTCTTGTGACCATTATTCAATAACTCAATTCCTAGACAATAGCCTTCGTCACTTTTTTGATAATTTTGAAGTCTTTCTTGTACAATGTGAATCCGAGAAACATCTTTCGAAGAATACAACAAATGAATATCCTAATAACAGTTAGTATTGAACAACAAAGCACATATTCTAAAGTCGCTTACATACTTCTATGACTTGATGGATATCCAATTGACTGGACATCATGATAGTTCTGTTAATATTCTTGATGGAACCAGTTTTTACAACCATCAATTTACATCTATAGTGAAAGAAGGTTTGACCAGTTAAGCAGAAAGCTTTGAATGCCTAATTGGGAACTATCTCAACCTTTCTATCCCTATAAGTTACTTCAACCAGTCGTGTACCATTGGCAACTTCTACTGTACTGGTAAATTTTTTTGGTGGGGAGAACTGTGCTTGTGTGAGTGGCACCAATTTAACGCAAGACAAGTTACACCACCACCAATCTACGGCTTAACGATTTTGCTCTGTAGACACCACAACCGAGATTCGGCAAATCAGGGATAAATCTGACAATTTATTTAGTAGAATAGTTGGAAATTGAATTACCTCAGTCTAAGTTTCACCTACAGTTTTAATATGCCTAGAGTTGCAAGAGCTCAGTGTTCGAACTGCACATGTTCACCAGGTTTATTATCAAGAAATAGAAAGGCTTCTTTGTTTGCCAAAAGAATTAATTTGAACAGATTAAATTCCGGCAGCAATGGTGGATCTGGACATGGTTCAAGAAAGGGTTCTCTTTTCACATTGAATGCAGCATCATTATGCTTACCCGAAGCAAAAGAAGTTAATACAACCAACAGATTAATGAGCTTGAGAAAGGAAATGAAAGCTATTGACATAGGTATCTACATTGTTCCGAGTGAAGACCAACATCAATCTGAATATGTTTCCCCTTATAGTCAAAAAAGAAGTTTCATCAGTGGATTCAGTGGTAGTGCTGGTGTTGCTATTATTACCCGGGACTTGAATAGTGTTGGCCAATATGACTTTACACAAGGTACTGCGGCATTGTCGACTGATGGAAGATATTTCACCCAAGCTGTTGATGAATTAGATTTTAACTGGCTTTTACTAAAACAAGGGGCAAAAGATGAACCTACATGGGAAGAATGGACCATAAATCAAGCAATTCAATTGAGTTTAGATAGTGGATCAAAAGTCAAAATTGGGATTGACCCAAAGTTGATAACCTATAAGTTGTATCAAAAATTCGTAAAATTGATCGAAAAAGAATTAAAGAGAAAGTCAAAAGCAGAAATAGAGTTAGTTGCCGTGAATGACAATTTGATCGATCGTATCTGGGAAGAATTTGAAGTATTGCCTCTATCTAGGAACAGTGAAATAAAGAAATTGGACATTAGTTTTACCGGTAAAGACACTGAAGAGAAATTAAAAGAAGTTAAAAATTCGACTTTCAAAGATGATGTTGAAGGTTTAGTTATAACAGCTTTAGATGAAATCGCCTGGCTATTAAACTTGCGTGGTCAAGATATTGAATTCAATCCTGTTTTCTACAGTTATATGATTGTAACTAAGAGTTTGATTAAATTATTTGTTGGTAAAGATAGATTGTCCAACGATATAATTGATACATTGGAAAAGGCTGGTATTTCAATTGAACCATATGAATCCTTTTACTCTTCCTTGAATACCATTTCCCAAGAATTTTCCGTCAACAACAAAAAGCTTTTCGTTCCAAACAATGCAAATTGGGAAGTGGTCAGAAATCTAAAATGTTCCTTCGTAGAGGGAGCATCCCCTGTTGAAGAACTAAAAGCAATCAAAAACAAAACTGAATTGGAAGGTGCTAAAATTGCCCACTTGAAGGATGGTAGAGCTTTAATTAAATTTTTTGCATGGTTAGAAAATGAGTTGACTACTAGTCAAGAGTTAATTGACGAATGTGATGCTGATAGTAAGTTAACTGAATTCAGAAAACAGGAAGATAATTTTGTTGGTTTGTCATTTGATACAATAAGTGCAAGCGGCTCAAATGGTGCAATTATACATTACAAACCAGTTAAAGGGCAATGTGCAATTATTAATCCTAGAAAGATTTACCTCAATGATTCAGGATCTCAATTTTTGGAAGGTACTACTGATACCACTAGAACTGTACATTTCGAAGAGCCAACCCAAGAAGAAATAAGGAACTACACATCAGTGTTGAAAGGTAATATTGCTTTATCAACTTTGAAATTTCCTGAAAATACTACTGGTAACTTAATTGATTCTATAGCTAGACAATACCTTTGGAAAAATGGAATTGATTATGGTCATGGTACTTCACATGGTATAGGAGCATACTTGAATGTTCATGAAGGTCCTATAGGCATTGGACCAAGACCCAATGCAGCAGCAAACACTTTGAAAGCAGGTAATTTAATCTCAAATGAACCAGGATATTACCAAGAAGATGAATATGGCATTCGTTTAGAAAATGTAATGTTCATCAAAGAAAGTGGATTTTCATATAAAGGGAAAAACTTTTTAGAATTTGAAACAGTAACCAGAGTTCCATTTTGTAAACGTTTGATCGATGTTAATTTATTGACTGATGATGAATTGAGTTGGTTGAATAATTACCATTCAACAATCTGGAGTGAATTAAATGAAAGTTTCGACAAAAATAGCTACACTTATAAATGGTTACATAGAGAAACAGAACCGTTATCAAAATCTTAAGGAGATATATACAGGCGTTTATGTATACGTGAATGTCACTTCATTTTTCGAACAATATTTGAATTTCTTCAATTCGTCTCTTTCTTCTTTCTTCTTCCTCAACTCCTACCGCTTCACCAATTTGCTTCTTCCTTTCTTGAATCTTCAACATTTTCATCTCAATGCTGTTTTTCATTATAAATCTCACTACTTTTACAGTCTCGTTTTGTCCGATTCTATGGATTCTATCAATCGCTTGGTCTTCTATACTTGGACTCCACCAGGGATCCATCATAAATGCTCTTGACGCAGTCGTTAAATTCAAACCAACTCCACCGGCTTTCAATGATAATAACAACACAGCGATTTTTCCATTTTTCAATGGGGAGTTAAAAGAATTTAATAAGTTAACACGGTCGTTCATATTTAGTCTCCCGTCGAATTTATAAACTATGAAATCATCACTTGTTATTTTAAGCTCAGTTTCTATTATGTCTAAATATGAACTGAATTGAGAGAACACAATACATTTCAGGTTTGGTAATTGAGTATGCAATGTTCTTAAATGACGAATCAATGCCTGAATCTTTGATGATGATCTATTCGGATCGTATAAATATATTTGAAAATCATAATCTTGGGCACATTGTTGTTGGGTATGAAACATTATTTCGTTAGATGATGTTTTCTGGTTCCGTAATCTGAATAATTTATATTTAGATATCGGCTCTCTACAATATGGACATAGTTTATCTTTTCGCAATTCGGTTTGAAAATCCAAATGCTCCAAAATACATGATAAGCAAAAAGTATGTCCGCATGGTGTTATAATGAGTTCATTGAATGCTATGGGAGAATTGGTACAAATTGAACATTCGTTTTCTTCCTTCACTTTGGGGTATAACTGATAAATATTTCGTTTAACTTCAGTGTCATTGGAAAATCTGCTACTAGTTTCTTTGATTGATTGGAGAAAAGCCTTCATTTCTTCATCCAGTTCCAAGTCAATCAAATCATCATCCATTTCATGAGCGCCTCCAATAAGATCAATATGACAACATACTTGTCTCAATCTCAAGATATGTGTCAAAATTTGAGTATATTGTCGTAATAACTGGCCTGATTTCATGCCTTCTTTGAAAGATTCAAAAGCTCTAGACTTAAGCCAATTATACAATTTTTCTTCCTGATCATTAAATTTGATCTCTTCAATGACAACTTCTTTCTCGGGTAGTTCAACTAGTGCTTTTCCGTTCTTCTTTTGATTCTTGGTACGTCTTAAAAATATAGGCTCTAAAATTGACTTTATAACATCCAATGTTTGTGATATCTTTTTCTGCTCAAAAGGTAATGTAACAAATGTTTTCCAATACGAAAAGTTATTCCAAGGATCCAATTCTAGAAATTTAGTCAATGAATACAAATCATCCAATCTATTAACTATTGGTGTACCAGTTAAAATCCACCTACGACTCAGTTCTAATTCATAAACAGATTTGGCGGTTTTAGTATTTCTATTTCTTATATTATGACCCTCATCAAGAATTATTCTAAAAAATTTTACTGAGTATAGTCCGATCTTGGGTAATTCACCATTACCATTTCTGCTTTTCGAAATTCTGTTAAATTCACTAAGTACCGTGCCATATGTTGTGATTAAGACAATTGGTATTTTGGAATTTTTGTTGTTACATAATGACCACGACAAATCAGATTCTATTTCATCACCGTAATATAGTTTGCACGTATGTTGTGAATTATTATTGGTAGTCTCAAATTCTTCTTTCCATTGAGATAGTAATGACATTGGAACTACAATTAATGTAGTTTTTGAGGCGTAGGGTTTGCTGCACTTGACATGTGGGTGCTTATCATAGGGAACTGAGTTAACCAAGGCTAAAGTAGCAATTGTTTTACCCAATCCCATCTCATCAGCTAATATTCCTCCTTTCAAACTTGTCTTTATCATTGGTTTTTCAAGTGAAAGTTCACCATTATACAAGTTGGCATAAAAGTATTTCCCAGGCTGAATTTGAGAAAGGTCTTGAGTTGGTTCTAGTGTGGATCCAGAAAAACCTGACCATTTGTACTTTTTCCAAAGAGGATTCATAGTACCAGTATCCTCTATATTCTTTCTTGATTGAGTGGAGAGTTTGTCCTCTCCCAGAAGCATTTCCAAAACATATATTTCCTTCTCTCTAGCTAACATCCAAGATAGTCCATGTCGTTGATATTCACGCAAATTCAAACTGAAATTATCTTTCGGAGGGTTGGTCGTTTCAGGTAAACTCTCCAACAATTTTGATTGATTATTTGCTTGATAAAATTCCCTCAATTGGTCCAAACTAATTTCATCTTTTGGATGCTCCAGATCCACATCAGAATCAACATCAATTGCTTCAGTGAAGTTTTCGTCTTCTTCATTGTCGTCATCATTTATTTTAAGTGGCTTGATTCCGAGTCTGTCAAATAAATTAGACACAGCAAACTGCCTTAGTCTCATTGCAGCTTCGCCTTCACTTTCAGAAGCAAAGCTGAAATTAGCACCTTTTTTTAAAGTTGGCTGTTCTATCGTTTCTACGTTTTTAACAAATCCTGTATTTTTCAAGTAGACTTCTATTTGGATGAAAAATGAATCACCGGTAGATAGTTTTCTCTTAGTATCTTCCAACACGGTAGTGTCAAATGACGCGATATTCAAGTCTATCAAAGGACTGAATATCCTAGTCAAATCTTCAGGTATTCTTCCTATTTCTCTTTCATTCTTGTATAGTCTTATGATTGAGCTATTTTGCATGGTTAATTTTCTGGGTATTAATCTTTTGATCTTTAATTTATCTTGATACTCCAATGGTTTCATTGTTGGTCTGGTAGCCCATGCTTGGATGTCTATGGAGCCCACATATTTTTGCCATGAATTTCTTTCAAGTTCCTCCTTAAATGTTTGAGAAGCTAGATGCATCCTCTTATTAAGAGTTTCCATTCGAGTTATTTTATCATCGTTTGTTCTTTTGATCTGAGTGTCGTGTTTTGACTGAGTTTGTATTATTGGTGGCGATGAGCTTGATTGCTTCTGACGTGTTGTTTGTTCAAGCTGATCTATATCTGGAGGATTTGTTAGAAGTTCTGACAATGCTAATTTGTAACTATCTGTTTTCATACAATATTTATCGTATAGGTAATTTAGTATAATGGGGGAGATATCTCCAACGATTGATACCAACTCCTTTTTGAATCTTTGCAATGATAATGAAGGGGTTATTTCTTGAGTTGAAACATCCACTTGCGCTCTTTTATCCTCCTCCTCCTCCTCCTCTTGAATGAACAAACTACACTCATGATCAGACTCTGACAAAGGTTGGTCTTCTTTTTCGGGTTTCTTCTCTTGAGGGACGAAGAATCTTTTCTTTGTAACTTGCATTGACAATCAAAAAGAAGTTCAACTCAAATTCTTGCAACAATAGTCGCAATATGTAGTATACAAAAATTTTTGCATGGTAATTATAATTACACTGTACACGTCACTGAGATACCCACTGATTGAGAAAGAGTGATTGAGAAGAATGATAAAACAGAATGATTGAACGTCTATAATCAATATTTGCTTAAAGTCATTTCCAATAGTGGCAGTGGGATCACCCAGCCTTGATAAAAAATGTCGCCTCTCACATTCACAGTGGGATACACTAATAGATTAATGTCTAGGGCACTCCACCACCAGATTACAACAACAGTCGAGGTAGTACTGCTTTATCCAATCTCTCTTCTGTTATTAGACAGAGCACTCTTCATTGTTTATTGCGCCTCGTAATTTCTAAGGTTTGCTAGGCCAAAATAACAAACGTCAAGTTGGATATTTATCGGAAAAGAGAATGGTGATCCTGGAAATATAAATAAAGCCTCGAACCATTACTTGAGGCGAGTGAGCAGATCATTGATGTTACGTAGACATCTCTTTAATTCCGACCTTTCATTTCGACGATCTTGAACATATCGCCGATGCTTCAGACCATTTGAATGGTCTGGAACTGGAATTTAGTGACTGATTACATAATATACTTCATTATATACAGTACCACGTACCAAACTCTGATGACATCTTGATGGTTAGTAATAGGGCCTATAAACAACTACTTGTACATGTTTCATTGCAACACCTGATTGCAATCATTAGCCGAAAACCAGCTCGAGATCTGAAGTGTATTCTCGATAAGATACAAGACCACTCGTTTCCTATTGTCATCGCTGGCCACGAAAATACAGGTGTCACATCTCCGTATATTTTTTTACCACTACGCTTGGCTCCATTCCACAAGGTGGCCTATCGCATATATCTTCAAGTTTCAAAATATTCTTGCCTTTTATCCTTCCACTTCCCCATATTCACAACGTAATAATTCCCACGATTACCAGATTTATTTATAGTGTCAGTCTTTTACTTCTTTTCCTTTCGATGGTTTTACTATCAAGACACTCCAAAAATATCACAATACCCATTATGAACACAATAACAAGGCCGTTTTCATTAACAAACAAAGATGTGGATGTCAAAATGAATACCATTCCAAATATACCGGACAACTATGATGCAACCAAGTATCGCAAATGGGTTCCAATAAGTAGCAGCTGCCAAGATGATACGAAGAAAGTATCAGTAATGTCATTTAATTTACTATCGAGGCATTATCTATGGCAGCAGGTATTCGGGTATTTAGATCAAGAGTACTTGGACTGGTCGAACTACAGATTTCCACTTTTGAACAAAACCATACAACAGTTGAAATGTGATATTATGTGTTTTCAGGAAATGGAGTATTTGATATATAAAAAGCATTGGTGTAAAGACTTTCCCACCAGTACCTACAAAAGTTTTTTTATGAAGAAGCCATTGCCACAATATTGGGGTGGCATGTCAAATGACTACATTGATGGTGTTAGTGTGTTTGTGAACACAGATAGGTTCGACATCTTGGACAAATTTGAAATTAATTTTGGTCAACGTATATTAAACCACAAGGAAGATTATCAATTAACTCAGGATTTAATCAATAGAGTCGTTCCAAGAAATACAGTGGCATTGATACTAAAGTTGCATGATAGATTAGCGAACAAAACTGTGTTCGTTGCCAATACACACTTGTATTGGTCTCCAAATTTTAATGACGTCAAAGTGTTACAAATAAAATTGTTATTGAACGAGTTGGAAAGTTATATAAATGATGAAGATTCGTCTATAATACTATTGGGTGATTTCAATTCAAACTCCAAATCGGATGTGTTCAATCTACTTACCAATAATAAGATTGATCTATCCACTTCACCAGAATTTTTTGGCTACGATTATGGTAGTGACAATATTCTAATTAACAAATATAATGAAATAGAAAACCCTTTCCAACTTGTGAATGTATACGAATTGTTATTGGAGACTGAGAAGCTTAATTTCACCAGTTATGTGTCAAGTTTGACTGATGTGTTAGATCATATCTTTATAAGTAAAGATAAATTCACTATAAATAAAGTATTGAGTGAAGTTGACGAAAACTACTGCTCCAAACGTGAAATAAAAGGGTTTCCAAACAAGCAATTTCCATCGGATCATATCCCATTAGTAGCAGAGATTAGTTATAATTAACTATCTAGTATTCATTCAAAAACACATTGATTTATTGATCTAGTGATTTACTCTGTCGTGCGTGGTGTTCATTTTTGTTAATATTATCATCCTTTGAATTCTTTGGCGAAAATCTCAACAAAGATTTTTTTCTTCTCTTGGCTCCCCTAACGCATTTCAAATACCTTATGATAACAAGGTCCAGGATAGATTTAACAGCTAGATTGTAACAAGAAGTGAATATAATTGTTTGATTTAGTATATAACTTTTTTTTGATAGATACATTTGGAAAGTGAGCATATTGATTCATCAGATTGCGAAGGTAACAGAGAAGGAAGATAGTTAAACAAAGAAGAATTCCATCAAAATTAATAGGACCACCTTTTCCATCTTGATCTATTGAAGAATCATTATAAGGAATTATGAATATAGCTAATAAGTACCAACATGCTCAAGTTCAAGGGCAACCACAAACAAATCTACAAGCTCAACAAATATTATTGCAACAACTTCACCAAGGACAGTCTCAACAACAACTGCAACAACCTCAGCCACAACAACCACAGCAGCAACCGCAACAACAACAACAACAACAACAGCAACAGCAAGTATCAACCAATGCATTGGGAACTGGATTTCAACCGAATGAAAGTTTCAATGATTCTTTGAGTCAAAGTATGTATCAAAGTAACTACCAACGTACCCAACCATCTTTGCAACAACAATTTTTCCCTCAATTTCAACAACCGAATCAACAAAGCCAACCTGGTAATGCTACTGGATCTGTCAATGCTGCTCTGCAATTGCAACAGCCCTATCAACCGAATCAACAAGTTCCACGCCAACTTCCACATCTTCAACAACAATTTTACAGCCATCAACAGGCAGCTGTACTTCAAGCTCAGCAACAGCAACAGCAACAGCAACAACAACAGCAGCAGCAACAACAACAACAGCAACAACAACAGCAACAACAACAACAACAACAACAACAACAACAGCAACAACAGCAACAGCAACAGCAACAGCAACAGCAACAGCAACAGCAACAGCAACAGC